>MVJL01001646.1:0-14844 GCA_002156465.1 Macrocentrus cingulum | reverse complement strand
GAGGCCCAGAGCAAGAGAGGTATCCTCACCCTGAAATACCCCATTGAGCACGGAATCATCACCAACTGGGACGACATGGAGAAGATTTGGCACCACACCTTCTACAACGAGCTCCGAGTTGCCCCAGAGGAGCACCCAGTCCTCCTCACCGAGGCTCCCCTCAACCCCAAGGCCAATCGTGAGAAGATGACGCAAATCATGTTTGAGACCTTCAACAGCCCGGCCATGTACGTGGCGATCCAGGCCGTCCTGTCGCTCTACGCGTCCGGTCGTACCACCGGTATCGTCCTCGACTCCGGAGACGGTGTTTCCCACACTGTGCCCATCTACGAGGGATATGCCCTGCCCCACGCGATCCTGCGTCTCGACTTGGCCGGTCGCGACTTGACCGACTACCTCATGAAAATCCTCACCGAGAGAGGATACTCCTTCACGACCACGGCCGAGCGGGAAATTGTCCGCGACATCAAGGAGAAACTCTGCTATGTCGCCCTGGACTTTGAGCAGGAAATGGCCACCGCTGCCGCGTCGACCTCTCTCGAGAAGAGCTACGAGCTTCCCGACGGACAAGTCATCACTATCGGCAACGAGCGATTCCGCTGCCCCGAGGCCCTCTTCCAGCCCTCGTTCTTGGGCATGGAGTCCTGCGGCATCCACGAGACCGTCTACAACTCCATCATGAAGTGCGACGTCGACATCCGCAAGGACCTCTACGCCAACAACGTGCTCTCCGGCGGTACCACCATGTACCCCGGTATCGCTGACCGTATGCAGAAGGAAATCACCGCCCTGGCTCCCTCAACCATCAAGATCAAGATCATCGCGCCCCCCGAGAGGAAATACTCCGTCTGGATCGGTGGCTCCATCCTCGCCTCCCTGTCCACCTTCCAGCAGATGTGGATCTCCAAGCAGGAGTACGACGAGTCCGGCCCTGGAATCGTCCACCGCAAATGCTTCTAAACATTGCAATTCTCTCAACGACACTTCTAACAATCGAGCTCAAAGACGAATGCGTTTCTCTATTCAGGAAGTGCTCGAGTACATTGTCAACGCATTCAACCAGTGTCACCACTTAATGTGCGAGCTCACGTACTGTCATAAAGATATCATTACACCGCCACGAGTTATCCTGCGATCAAGCACGTTCTTCCCATGACGTGTTATACCTCGACCTTGTCCTCAAGCCGCGTGTCCTCAAACACTTCATGCTCCGCGTGATAGCACGCATTGGGCCTGAACGGCCTCAGTTAATCGAGGACACCGCGACGGGGACACGTCGAGGATTCGGACGGGCAGAAGAGTCGTTCTACATTTTCTACCTCTACCGCGTCTACAGCGCGTTATCAGGTCAAGAGTCACTTTAAGACTTCATTCACCACCATTGACGATGCACCGTGGACGTCCGCGGAATCTTCACACGAGTACCCAGGTATCCGATGCATATTTCGATGAAACGAAACGGCTCTCCTGGGACCAGGGAATTACTATGCATTCCAGTGGTGTAGAATTAAGTTATGTGTCACTTATTTGGCAATGCGACGCTTTGTTTCTGTAACGCGAGACACCTCCATCTGTTTCCCGTCCTTTAGAGACACACACCATCCAACTCTTGATATACTCAATGACCAATAATTTTTCCCGGCCCTTTGTCCCTTCCTCATCCTTCCCATTCATCTTACACCCAAGCTGCGTCAATGATGCGTTTATGAATGCTATTATTTATTTTGTAAATATAATATATACTATTATTCTACTATTCTTATACAACAATTTATTGTCAAGTCAATTATACAAATATACTTTATGTTGTATCATCATCAGTATATATACTTATATTATAATTCCCTCGTTTTGACGTCTCAGTTAATTTAATATTAATAATACACACACACACACACTCTGTGTTGCTTCACACTTTTATTCTGCTCGCAGAGTTACTCAACGTGCCGCCGTTGTACCAGGAATAGTCGTCAATCGCGTGTGTGTTATAAATTTGAGAATATTTCTGGTTAGCGAGCTAGGATTTTTTTTTTCGTACGTGTATAATCGTTCGTAGACTCTTCGATATCGCGGGCAGATGCCGTAAAATTTATTTTCAGCAAAAGTAGGTTATAATATAAATTTTTTTCAGACTATTCATTGCAAAATATTTGAGTGGGAATTTTGAGCCATTAGAGAATGCAAATATCGGAGTGGGATTTGGAATATTTAATTATAGAAAAAAATGTTAAGAAATGTTTTAAGAAAATATAAAAATTTTATTTATCCTTTGTGTATATTAATATTATTTACATTATATGTACAATAAAAAGTGAAATGGTCGATTGCGTTTGTTTAACTGTGAATTACTTGGAAAATATTGATTTTACGAAAAAAAAGTTGGATATAAAAAATGTAGGAAATTTAATTTTCAATAAAAAATGTTCAGACACTTTTTTTTGTATAATCAATCGTTAGTGAGATATACGTGATATTGTAAATTTTGTATGTTTATAGAACATGGCGTCATTTGTTCTCACTTCGAAGTTTTAAAACAGTCGTGAGACTTTTCCGGTTAATGAATTACGAAAAAAACTGGAATGTATAATTTTTCATGACTGACAATCATGGGCTCTAGGCATTCGGACATGATTTCAGCATTTAAAACTATATTAAACCGTTGGGCTTGTGGTGGGAGTGATGCTCGCGACATGCGGTGAATATGACTCAGTATGGAGAGCTTGAGCTCTCTGACAGACCGATAGAGATGTGTGCAAAAATAGATCGTGTGTGTTGTGTGTGACGTTCGCCTACCTGCACGACCTTGTCTTCATGTTTACACTGAGCTCCGCGGCCTTTTCTCAAGAAAACAAACCTCGTCACGTTCTAAAAAGTCTTGCAGTGAAAAATTTATTGTCTATTTTTAATGGGTGCCTTGTTTTTTCACGCGAAAACACACACTCGCGGGGAGGTTATGTATGTTGCAGCGTGCACACTCCCCCGCCATATGTCCGTTGGTCAGCCACTGCCAATCAGCGCTTCTACAATTGGGATATTTCGAGATTTCATGTATTCTCATGCCCTTTTTTGGGTCGGAAAATCCGTCTCATTATTTTCACAATCATTCCGATGATTGCGCGATATCTGGCGTGGAAATTCAAACAAATTTTCTTTAATTAGTCACTCGCCTTGTTTCATAAGGCTGTCGTGTCGATTGATTTACCCAAGCTCTTAGCGACATATTCATGATGTAATTAAATCAACCAATCATACATTAAGCATTCTTGGCGGAAATTCTTGCCATTTGAGCATGAAGAAAAAAATTCCAATCATTCCAATTGTAATAATAAATCTTTTTATACTCTGACTAATTGAATTTTCAGGTTAAAAATTTACTTAAATTTAGAATTAGGAGGTTGAAGCGATATACTTATGAGTCAAATGAGCGACTAAACTTTTTTATGCTCAAATTTTCTGAGATCTGTTTAATATTTTTTTATTTTAATTATAAATACTAACTGCACCTAGGTCTATTAAATTTAATTTATTTTTAACATCGTTTGTCCTTGTCTTTCTCTCTA
The DNA here is from genome assembly GCA_002156465.1 of Macrocentrus cingulum. NCBI lineage: Eukaryota > Metazoa > Arthropoda > Insecta > Hymenoptera > Braconidae > Macrocentrus > Macrocentrus cingulum. Next base: position 11,284 of record MVJL01001646.1, on the reverse strand, counting down.
GCTAACGCTGATGTTCTCTGTCACTCAAAAAATTTTTAGTACAAATTTTGATTAATTGACACGGTAAAAAGACTTCAAAATTACATTAAATTGTTCAGAAAGGTTTCAACTTTCATTTGTTAGTTTTTTTTTGCGTCAAAGTTGGATCTATCGTTATAAAAAAAATATCAATGAAAGTGCGTTTGTCAGGGGTTCTGCAATTTTATATTGAAAAACTGGAATTTAACACTCATTTTCTCCGAAATTAGACAATGAAAGTTCTTAAAATTTTGATGAGAGATCGTTAAGTATTCCTATATAATAACACCATCAAAATTTCAAGTTTTAAAATTTATACGTTTTCTATAGATTCACTCTAATCTCCTTAATTATTGTAAATAATACACTTTATATTTTTATTTAATCGCTATAAAACTTGTCTTAAAAAAGTTTGTTGATATTTTTAATAGGTGTTAATTGCAGTTTTGTACCAGTTAATCGTGGCAGAGGGTGAAATTTATGAGTGAGAAATAGTGGTCAAGGTAAAAAGTGGAGTTATGATGGAGTAAAAAAAAAGTGGCGAATCCAGCGTGGAAGCAGAGTCGCCTAGTTCGGGAAGCATCGCGATGCCTCGACACGCATGCCTTTTTCGTGCCTGTCGAGGAAACCCTGTCGTACGGAAATGCGGGGGCGGCTGGACGAGAGCATATATTCGAGCTTGCGAAGCTCCACACGGCACAGACGCATCTACACTCTGTCCCGTGCACGGTACGTACCTCTGGAAAATTTTAATTATAGTGTCCGAAACGATCTGGAGTGGAATAAAAGAAATTTAAAAAATTTTAAATCGTGATTTCCAGTCGTGTGTGAGTTTGAATTCGGTGCGTATAGCTTAACTGCGCGATTGATCATTTGATAATTAAATTATTTGACGGGGATTTTTTAAATAATTTTTGAAATTTCTTGAATTAGTTTTGTTGGGACTGGTTAAATAAGACCGAGGGGTTTTATCGTAATTACGCGAGTGTTTGTATATTATAGTTGGAAAACTTGATGAGGTCTTTGGCCGGATTCTTGAATGTATCATCGCGGTTGAGGCATAATTTTGGCACGCGTTAGACTGTTATGCTTAGCATTGGCGCACGCTCCCAGTCGCGGTTTAACTCTGGGGGGAGGTTCATAATCTGCTGCTTGAACTTATAGGGAGCGTCCGCGCTTCGTCTAAACATAGAGCGTGCTGACTCGAAATAGCATCGCGCACGTAGTGGCCACTCCTCGGCACAGGCCTATCGGTTTATAGGCAACTGGGTCAATTCTTCCTGCTATCTGCAACAAATGAGAAATATTTTGGATTAATTTTCGATAATTAGATATACTTATATTTGATGATAAATTAAATGCAGTTAGCAGATGATGCATAGTTTTAACGCGAGAAAAACTTTAAGGTGGAAATTACTCTTGTATACTTGGAAAAATGAAATGTTACGATCAAACTCTTTGAAATCGGGAAACCGCGATTAAACTACCGGGGAGATGTATAAATATTTAAAGATATGTTAGTCGATATGAGGTAGAATTTTCTGGCTTTTTTACAGAATCTAAATCTAAAAAAGTATCACAATGTGTGACGACGAAGTTGCTGCTCTGGTTGTGGACAATGGCTCCGGAATGTGCAAGGCCGGTTTCGCTGGAGACGACGCGCCCCGTGCCGTCTTCCCCAGCATCGTTGGTCGCCCAAGGCATCAGGGAGTGATGGTGGGTATGGGTCAGAAGGACTCGTACGTCGGCGACGAGGCCCAGAGCAAGAGAGGTATCCTCACCCTGAAATACCCCATTGAGCACGGAATCATCACCAACTGGGACGACATGGAGAAGATTTGGCACCACACCTTCTACAACGAGCTCCGAGTTGCCCCAGAGGAGCACCCAGTCCTCCTCACCGAGGCTCCCCTCAACCCCAAGGCCAATCGTGAGAAGATGACGCAAATCATGTTTGAGACCTTCAACAGCCCGGCCATGTACGTGGCGATCCAGGCCGTCCTGTCGCTCTACGCGTCCGGTCGTACCACCGGTATCGTCCTCGACTCCGGAGACGGTGTTTCCCACACTGTGCCCATCTACGAGGGATATGCCCTGCCCCACGCGATCCTGCGTCTCGACTTGGCCGGTCGCGACTTGACCGACTACCTCATGAAAATCCTCACCGAGAGAGGATACTCCTTCACGACCACGGCCGAGCGGGAAATTGTCCGCGACATCAAGGAGAAACTCTGCTATGTCGCCCTGGACTTTGAGCAGGAAATGGCCACCGCTGCCGCGTCGACCTCTCTCGAGAAGAGCTACGAGCTTCCCGACGGACAAGTCATCACTATCGGCAACGAGCGATTCCGCTGCCCCGAGGCCCTCTTCCAGCCCTCGTTCTTGGGCATGGAGTCCTGCGGCATCCACGAGACCGTCTACAACTCCATCATGAAGTGCGACGTCGACATCCGCAAGGACCTCTACGCCAACAACGTGCTCTCCGGCGGTACCACCATGTACCCCGGTATCGCTGACCGTATGCAGAAGGAAATCACCGCCCTGGCTCCCTCAACCATCAAGATCAAGATCATCGCGCCCCCCGAGAGGAAATACTCCGTCTGGATCGGTGGCTCCATCCTCGCCTCCCTGTCCACCTTCCAGCAGATGTGGATCTCCAAGCAGGAGTACGACGAGTCCGGCCCTGGAATCGTCCACCGCAAATGCTTCTAAACATTGCAATTCTCTCAACGACACTTCTAACAATCGAGCTCAAAGACGAATGCGTTTCTCTATTCAGGAAGTGCTCGAGTACATTGTCAACGCATTCAACCAGTGTCACCACTTAATGTGCGAGCTCACGTACTGTCATAAAGATATCATTACACCGCCACGAGTTATCCTGCGATCAAGCACGTTCTTCCCATGACGTGTTATACCTCGACCTTGTCCTCAAGCCGCGTGTCCTCAAACACTTCATGCTCCGCGTGATAGCACGCATTGGGCCTGAACGGCCTCAGTTAATCGAGGACACCGCGACGGGGACACGTCGAGGATTCGGACGGGCAGAAGAGTCGTTCTACATTTTCTACCTCTACCGCGTCTACAGCGCGTTATCAGGTCAAGAGTCACTTTAAGACTTCATTCACCACCATTGACGATGCACCGTGGACGTCCGCGGAATCTTCACACGAGTACCCAGGTATCCGATGCATATTTCGATGAAACGAAACGGCTCTCCTGGGACCAGGGAATTACTATGCATTCCAGTGGTGTAGAATTAAGTTATGTGTCACTTATTTGGCAATGCGACGCTTTGTTTCTGTAACGCGAGACACCTCCATCTGTTTCCCGTCCTTTAGAGACACACACCATCCAACTCTTGATATACTCAATGACCAATAATTTTTCCCGGCCCTTTGTCCCTTCCTCATCCTTCCCATTCATCTTACACCCAAGCTGCGTCAATGATGCGTTTATGAATGCTATTATTTATTTTGTAAATATAATATATACTATTATTCTACTATTCTTATACAACAATTTATTGTCAAGTCAATTATACAAATATACTTTATGTTGTATCATCATCAGTATATATACTTATATTATAATTCCCTCGTTTTGACGTCTCAGTTAATTTAATATTAATAATACACACACACACACACTCTGTGTTGCTTCACACTTTTATTCTGCTCGCAGAGTTACTCAACGTGCCGCCGTTGTACCAGGAATAGTCGTCAATCGCGTGTGTGTTATAAATTTGAGAATATTTCTGGTTAGCGAGCTAGGATTTTTTTTTTCGTACGTGTATAATCGTTCGTAGACTCTTCGATATCGCGGGCAGATGCCGTAAAATTTATTTTCAGCAAAAGTAGGTTATAATATAAATTTTTTTCAGACTATTCATTGCAAAATATTTGAGTGGGAATTTTGAGCCATTAGAGAATGCAAATATCGGAGTGGGATTTGGAATATTTAATTATAGAAAAAAATGTTAAGAAATGTTTTAAGAAAATATAAAAATTTTATTTATCCTTTGTGTATATTAATATTATTTACATTATATGTACAATAAAAAGTGAAATGGTCGATTGCGTTTGTTTAACTGTGAATTACTTGGAAAATATTGATTTTACGAAAAAAAAGTTGGATATAAAAAATGTAGGAAATTTAATTTTCAATAAAAAATGTTCAGACACTTTTTTTTGTATAATCAATCGTTAGTGAGATATACGTGATATTGTAAATTTTGTATGTTTATAGAACATGGCGTCATTTGTTCTCACTTCGAAGTTTTAAAACAGTCGTGAGACTTTTCCGGTTAATGAATTACGAAAAAAACTGGAATGTATAATTTTTCATGACTGACAATCATGGGCTCTAGGCATTCGGACATGATTTCAGCATTTAAAACTATATTAAACCGTTGGGCTTGTGGTGGGAGTGATGCTCGCGACATGCGGTGAATATGACTCAGTATGGAGAGCTTGAGCTCTCTGACAGACCGATAGAGATGTGTGCAAAAATAGATCGTGTGTGTTGTGTGTGACGTTCGCCTACCTGCACGACCTTGTCTTCATGTTTACACTGAGCTCCGCGGCCTTTTCTCAAGAAAACAAACCTCGTCACGTTCTAAAAAGTCTTGCAGTGAAAAATTTATTGTCTATTTTTAATGGGTGCCTTGTTTTTTCACGCGAAAACACACACTCGCGGGGAGGTTATGTATGTTGCAGCGTGCACACTCCCCCGCCATATGTCCGTTGGTCAGCCACTGCCAATCAGCGCTTCTACAATTGGGATATTTCGAGATTTCATGTATTCTCATGCCCTTTTTTGGGTCGGAAAATCCGTCTCATTATTTTCACAATCATTCCGATGATTGCGCGATATCTGGCGTGGAAATTCAAACAAATTTTCTTTAATTAGTCACTCGCCTTGTTTCATAAGGCTGTCGTGTCGATTGATTTACCCAAGCTCTTAGCGACATATTCATGATGTAATTAAATCAACCAATCATACATTAAGCATTCTTGGCGGAAATTCTTGCCATTTGAGCATGAAGAAAAAAATTCCAATCATTCCAATTGTAATAATAAATCTTTTTATACTCTGACTAATTGAATTTTCAGGTTAAAAATTTACTTAAATTTAGAATTAGGAGGTTGAAGCGATATACTTATGAGTCAAATGAGCGACTAAACTTTTTTATGCTCAAATTTTCTGAGATCTGTTTAATATTTTTTTATTTTAATTATAAATACTAACTGCACCTAGGTCTATTAAATTTAATTTATTTTTAACATCGTTTGTCCTTGTCTTTCTCTCTAGCTAACGCTGATGTTCTCTGTCACTCAAAAAATTTTTAGTACAAATTTTGATTAATTGACACGGTAAAAAGACTTCAAAATTACATTAAATTGTTCAGAAAGGTTTCAACTTTCATTTGTTAGTTTTTTTTTGCGTCAAAGTTGGATCTATCGTTATAAAAAAAATATCAATGAAAGTGCGTTTGTCAGGGGTTCTGCAATTTTATATTGAAAAACTGGAATTTAACACTCATTTTCTCCGAAATTAGACAATGAAAGTTCTTAAAATTTTGATGAGAGATCGTTAAGTATTCCTATATAATAACACCATCAAAATTTCAAGTTTTAAAATTTATACGTTTTCTATAGATTCACTCTAATCTCCTTAATTATTGTAAATAATACACTTTATATTTTTATTTAATCGCTATAAAACTTGTCTTAAAAAAGTTTGTTGATATTTTTAATAGGTGTTAATTGCAGTTTTGTACCAGTTAATCGTGGCAGAGGGTGAAATTTATGAGTGAGAAATAGTGGTCAAGGTAAAAAGTGGAGTTATGATGGAGTAAAAAAAAAGTGGCGAATCCAGCGTGGAAGCAGAGTCGCCTAGTTCGGGAAGCATCGCGATGCCTCGACACGCATGCCTTTTTCGTGCCTGTCGAGGAAACCCTGTCGTACGGAAATGCGGGGGCGGCTGGACGAGAGCATATATTCGAGCTTGCGAAGCTCCACACGGCACAGACGCATCTACACTCTGTCCCGTGCACGGTACGTACCTCTGGAAAATTTTAATTATAGTGTCCGAAACGATCTGGAGTGGAATAAAAGAAATTTAAAAAATTTTAAATCGTGATTTCCAGTCGTGTGTGAGTTTGAATTCGGTGCGTATAGCTTAACTGCGCGATTGATCATTTGATAATTAAATTATTTGACGGGGATTTTTTAAATAATTTTTGAAATTTCTTGAATTAGTTTTGTTGGGACTGGTTAAATAAGACCGAGGGGTTTTATCGTAATTACGCGAGTGTTTGTATATTATAGTTGGAAAACTTGATGAGGTCTTTGGCCGGATTCTTGAATGTATCATCGCGGTTGAGGCATAATTTTGGCACGCGTTAGACTGTTATGCTTAGCATTGGCGCACGCTCCCAGTCGCGGTTTAACTCTGGGGGGAGGTTCATAATCTGCTGCTTGAACTTATAGGGAGCGTCCGCGCTTCGTCTAAACATAGAGCGTGCTGACTCGAAATAGCATCGCGCACGTAGTGGCCACTCCTCGGCACAGGCCTATCGGTTTATAGGCAACTGGGTCAATTCTTCCTGCTATCTGCAACAAATGAGAAATATTTTGGATTAATTTTCGATAATTAGATATACTTATATTTGATGATAAATTAAATGCAGTTAGCAGATGATGCATAGTTTTAACGCGAGAAAAACTTTAAGGTGGAAATTACTCTTGTATACTTGGAAAAATGAAATGTTACGATCAAACTCTTTGAAATCGGGAAACCGCGATTAAACTACCGGGGAGATGTATAAATATTTAAAGATATGTTAGTCGATATGAGGTAGAATTTTCTGGCTTTTTTACAGAATCTAAATCTAAAAAAGTATCACAATGTGTGACGACGAAGTTGCTGCTCTGGTTGTGGACAATGGCTCCGGAATGTGCAAGGCCGGTTTCGCTGGAGACGACGCGCCCCGTGCCGTCTTCCCCAGCATCGTTGGTCGCCCAAGGCATCAGGGAGTGATGGTGGGTATGGGTCAGAAGGACTCGTACGTCGGCGACGAGGCCCAGAGCAAGAGAGGTATCCTCACCCTGAAATACCCCATTGAGCACGGAATCATCACCAACTGGGACGACATGGAGAAGATTTGGCACCACACCTTCTACAACGAGCTCCGAGTTGCCCCAGAGGAGCACCCAGTCCTCCTCACCGAGGCTCCCCTCAACCCCAAGGCCAATCGTGAGAAGATGACGCAAATCATGTTTGAGACCTTCAACAGCCCGGCCATGTACGTGGCGATCCAGGCCGTCCTGTCGCTCTACGCGTCCGGTCGTACCACCGGTATCGTCCTCGACTCCGGAGACGGTGTTTCCCACACTGTGCCCATCTACGAGGGATATGCCCTGCCCCACGCGATCCTGCGTCTCGACTTGGCCGGTCGCGACTTGACCGACTACCTCATGAAAATCCTCACCGAGAGAGGATACTCCTTCACGACCACGGCCGAGCGGGAAATTGTCCGCGACATCAAGGAGAAACTCTGCTATGTCGCCCTGGACTTTGAGCAGGAAATGGCCACCGCTGCCGCGTCGACCTCTCTCGAGAAGAGCTACGAGCTTCCCGACGGACAAGTCATCACTATCGGCAACGAGCGATTCCGCTGCCCCGAGGCCCTCTTCCAGCCCTCGTTCTTGGGCATGGAGTCCTGCGGCATCCACGAGACCGTCTACAACTCCATCATGAAGTGCGACGTCGACATCCGCAAGGACCTCTACGCCAACAACGTGCTCTCCGGCGGTACCACCATGTACCCCGGTATCGCTGACCGTATGCAGAAGGAAATCACCGCCCTGGCTCCCTCAACCATCAAGATCAAGATCATCGCGCCCCCCGAGAGGAAATACTCCGTCTGGATCGGTGGCTCCATCCTCGCCTCCCTGTCCACCTTCCAGCAGATGTGGATCTCCAAGCAGGAGTACGACGAGTCCGGCCCTGGCATTGTCCACCGCAAGTGCTTCTAAGAAGTTTATCTCAAAAAATCTTGCTATTACGATTAAAAATTATCTCAAAGCATCGCATAATGCTGCATCGCTTTGTCACAATATTATCCACATGACGCTATTACGTTTTTTGTATGTAGTTTGTCTGTGACGCGATTGCGCTGTCATTTTTGAGCACAAATTTCATCTTTTGTATATATACATACTGAATAACATCTATATTATGGAATAAATACTATCTTATATTCTTACAGCCGTTCAATTCACATGCTTTTATTTCGGCACCTCAATCACGTCTACTCGACTATATTCTAAGAATAATCTCACTATACACACACACACCCAATCAAAGCAATATTGCCTCAGCGAAAAATTCCCAACATATATCTACATCATTTGTTATACTTCTTAAACAAAAATTATTCATCTATTTCTGCCCTTTTTTGCAGATGGACTATATCACGCTTAATTTCAATACATTCATGTTGTACTTTTTTTTCTACCCAGAAATTGACAGGTTTAAACTATAAAATATCTTCAAAGTAATGTGTATCAAACTCTGATGGTAAAAATCCAATCTAAAGGAGTTTATTTGCGGGATTCCGATGGGGGACACAAAGAAGAAAAAAACACTACCAACTCTTTGGGACGACCACTTTTATTGACTCAACCAAGAAATTTCGGTGAGTTGAAGATATCCAACTAAGAAAGTTCGAAATGTACTTTAGAAAAACTTTCTTTTCATAAAAGCAGGTAGTAAGAGAGGAGTAAGAGTCACGCAAGGGCATCAATGGAGCATTTACCATGTGTGCAGTCTCCTGGAGAATCTTCGCGGGTGTGTCCAGATGTTGGAAATACGTTCACATGCCTCACACGACAGCCACGAAAATTACAAAACAACCGAAGGGAAAAAAAACTTGACGTGAGTTTTCCAATCAGTCATCTTCGGATGTTTCTCATGCTTGGAATGCAACAACGAGTGGAAACAAATGAGCTAAAGTGAGAAATAGTCGCGCGACAGCCGATATCTAACGCTAGAAAACTCGAAAGTGAAGACGCTTCGATTAGCCGGGCTCGCAGGTCTCGGTCCGTGGCTTTGTGGCGCAGATGGTGGGGCACCAGGCGCCTTATTTGGGTTCGGAGGGCGTCGCCGACGGCCCGTCGTCGACGGACGACGTTGGAAGCTCTCTTAGGGCGACTAAGGACTATGCGTGTGCTGACGGGCTGTGAGCGCGTGGGTTACCGGTAGATTTCCATGTAAGGGGCGGATCGCTATTTTTGGCTCGATCCGATATGGATAAAGGGACCCCACACTGCCGAGAGAACGCCACTCGCTGCTCGGTCCCTTGCAAGACGAACGCCTTCAGCGCGTCAACGATATTTACATTCGCTCACGGTACGCAACGTTTTCCTTTGTCTGCTAAGTACTTTCCAACTGTGCTCGCTTTTGTGGTCCGAAAACATATAGGATTTTGTGTATATATTGCTACTGGTGTGTGATTTGGATATTTCGTGGCCCGGAAGTCGATGTGATTCGGCTTTTTTTTTTTTTTTATATTGTATTAATTTCTTCTTTACTACACGTTTGCTCTGATGAGAAATACGGGGATCTATACAGTTGTATTGAATTAAAGCAATTTTTTTTTTTAGTAGTTTTTGAGTATGTTTTTTTAGATGGGTTGGGTATTTTTTATTTATTGATTTGTGGTAGTGTTGGGGCTTTTTTACGGCTGTTTCACGTGGAGTGGATTTTATTTGGTGTTTTGTATCATTTGTTGCAGAAAGTTATCCTAAAAACCAGTCAAGATGTGTGATGATGATGTTGCGGCACTAGTTGTGGACAATGGGTCCGGTATGTGCAAGGCTGGATTTGCTGGGGATGATGCACCCCGTGCTGTCTTCCCCAGTATCGTTGGACGCCCTCGCCATCAGGTAAAATAAAAAAAATATCCCACTAAGAAATTTAATAGTTATTCTAGCTCAAATAAGAAAAATTCTTTGCAAAAAAAAACGTTTGTTTTATAGTATAGTATTGTTTCTTATTGAAAATTTTGGATAAAATTAAAAAAATTTGAAAAAAATTTTTTTTTTAATTTTAAATATCCAGAATTGAAATCACTGTCAATTGAAAACTCTCAATATAGATTTATTTAATGCATAAAGTAAATAGTTGGATAAGTAAAAGATTTTTTTTTTTATCAGAAAAAATTTCGATTTAGAAAATGGTTTTTTCCCACATTTATGGGATTAAAAGTCTCATTGTTTCTGTAATGACAGGGTGTGATGGTGGGTATGGGTCAAAAAGACTCGTACGTCGGCGATGAGGCCCAGAGCAAGAGAGGTATCCTCACCCTGAAATACCCCATTGAGCACGGAATCATCACCAACTGGGACGACATGGAGAAGATTTGGCACCACACCTTCTACAACGAGCTCCGAGTTGCCCCAGAGGAGCACCCAGTCCTCCTCACCGAGGCTCCCCTCAACCCCAAGGCCAATCGTGAGAAGATGACGCAAATCATGTTTGAGACCTTCAACAGCCCGGCCATGTACGTGGCGATCCAGGCCGTCCTGTCGCTCTACGCGTCCGGTCGTACCACCGGTATCGTCCTCGACTCCGGAGACGGTGTTTCCCACACTGTGCCCATCTACGAGGGATATGCCCTGCCCCACGCGATCCTGCGTCTCGACTTGGCCGGTCGCGACTTGACCGACTACCTCATGAAAATCCTCACCGAGAGAGGATACTCCTTCACGACCACGGCCGAGCGGGAAATTGTCCGCGACATCAAGGAGAAACTCTGCTATGTCGCCCTGGACTTTGAGCAGGAAATGGCCACCGCTGCCGCGTCGACCTCTCTCGAGAAGAGCTACGAGCTTCCCGACGGACAAGTCATCACTATCGGCAACGAGCGATTCCGCTGCCCCGAGGCCCTCTTCCAGCCCTCGTTCTTGGGCATGGAGTCCTGCGGCATCCACGAGACCGTCTACAACTCCATCATGAAGTGCGACGTCGACATCCGCAAGGACCTCTACGCCAACAACGTGCTCTCCGGCGGTACCACCATGTACCCCGGTATCGCTGACCGTATGCAGAAGGAAATCACCGCCCTGGCTCCCTCAACCATCAAGATCAAGATCATCGCGCCCCCCGAGAGGAAATACTCCGTCTGGATCGGTGGCTCCATCCTCGCCTCCCTGTCCACCTTCCAGCAGATGTGGATCTCCAAGCAGGAGTACGACGA
>MVJL01001628.1:0-24128 GCA_002156465.1 Macrocentrus cingulum | reverse complement strand
CCCTGCAGAATCTGGTGAAGACTCGTAAGGCTACTTAAAACTAGCATTATGGTCATTTTAAATGTTGATACATCTTTCATATGCGTGCAATTTGTCTCCCGAATATTGCAATGTGCGCGAAGTCAACATTTGGCAAACTATTTAATGTGTATGTTGAGCAATTTAAACTATCCTGATAAAATATTAATACCAATGATAAAAAATTATTATTTTTGTGATATTTTGGACAGATTCCACCTCCCCCCCCTCCCTCCTCCCGTAATTTTGCGTATATAAACTAAAAATTAGTACCGAATAAATGCAGTGCAAATGCCGTACCACCGTGGGTACAAACGCCGTGCAAGAAAGTTCAGGACTGCTGCGAACATCGCGCGCCATTCTATTACTATAGATATCAATCGTACAAGCGGAGTGCCGACGCCGTGCAGACGCTCTTTTTAGGGAGTACACGCACCCATGTTCGCTACTTGGCCCTAGTGCAGACGCTGTATAGATGTTGCGTGCGCTATCTCATACAAACTTGGTGCTGATGTTATTTGGATATAACTCAAACAAAATCATTTTTACTCGGGCTGGCAGACCGAAGATTCAAGGTTCGAGTCCACATCGGTGCAAGGATTTTTTCAAATGAAAACATAGAAAATCGTCGATCAATTATAAAACGATATGAATACCTAATGAGAATTCTTTTTTTATAAGATATTTTTTTAATTGTTAAGTAATAATTTATATTTTCTATAAATAATAATAGTGCAGGAACAGTGCGGGGCTGCTGCAACTTAGCGTGCGGATACGGTGCGGCGAGCGTGCAGTGCCTGTTCACCAAAAAGGTTCGCTAAGCGGTAGTGTTGCAGGACTAGTGCGGTAGATACATTTTCCTTGCTGCAGAGTTGATTTGAAATAACAAATTTCGAACGATGATTTTTTTACTCGGGTGTCGAGATCGCACAGCACAAAAATATCATTGAGCATATGTCAGTAATATTTTTTTAATATTCTGCGCAGTTTGAAAACGGATATCGAAAAAAAAAAAAAATCATCTGACTTTGCCTGGTAAAAAGTATATCTAGAGGTCAAAACAATAAAAAAAATAAAAAATAAAAAAAAAAAAACAATTTTCTCTGTTTTATCTATTTTTTTTCTCGATAAAAATACTAAAAATAAAATTTATATCTCAAATAACAGAAAAAATTCAGTGAAAAATCAACTTAGTTGCAAAAAATTCGTTTTAAAAATAAAATAAAATAAAATAACATATTTAAAATGAAATATACGACCATCAGCGGGATCATCAAAAGCTCCATCAAATTTTTCTGGTTGTCCGCAGGTAGATGGACCCAACTAAAAGCCGTTCTCTTCCTCGTGGCGGTTTTTCAAAGCCATATAATGAATCCTATAGTCGAGGCGTCGTCAAGATCTTATCAGGTGCACTGTCAACATCCAACTAATATCGCGTACAACGGTGTCGAGTAAATTGGCGCCCGGATGATAGCAGGAGCACCGAACTTGGTGAAAAATCTTGTGGAGAAGAAATCTTCACCCTATCGCCTCTCTATCGGATGACTTTGAAAACACCACTATCTGCTGCAAATGGGCATTTTTCAAAAAAACAGTAAGTCGCATGGAAAAAAGTTTCAGACAAAAAAGATGGAGAATTTAATAATAAACAAAAAAAGTTAATATAATTTTCATGGTAAAATCAACGGTTTACAAGATATATAATTAAATGTGTGTCACAGTATGACCCTCTCACACTATTGTTGCTATATATTGGCATTTTTCGAAAAAATGGTGAGTCGTATGGAAAAAAGTTTCAGATAAAAAAGATGAGGAATTTTATAATGAACAAAAAAGGTTCTTACGATTTTCATGGTAGATTTGATGGTTTATGAGATATCTAAGAAAATGTGTGTTGCAGTGCGGTGACGTATGCAGATTCGGAGCCTCCATTTTCGAAAATTAATCGGATAATTCGTTGTCTCAAGCGCGATATAAATGAGCTTGGATCTGAGCGGTGAATCTACATTTAGGATAGTGCAGAATTCTGTTACATTTACGACTCCATCACAGGCCTGTCCTCTGGGGACCGGGGTCAGCACTTTTCATCACAGACGCTCTCTGTTTTGCCCGTCTTTTTACGACGCACGCACCGGACTTATTTCACAGTTATTTACTTCCAATGTTATTACACTTATTTATACGTCTCACTTAAATTCCTTTTTGAGTCTGCCAGAGTTTTCTTTATCTCCCTTTGCCGGCGCAAAAATTCAATTGCCCACTGGCTTCATTTTCCTCACTCTGTGTCATCCCCTTGTCTCGCTAATTCGCGCTTTTTTTTGTGTTACTTTGCCTCTACTAATTAATACGAACGCGCAACTCTGAGAGGAATTCGAAATTAAGTCATTTTGTCGGACAGCAAAATAAAAAAATAAATTATTTACTCCCTCTGGTAATTTTTTTATCGCTAAAAAATTAGAATAATCCAAAACGAGAGGTAAAACCCGTTTTTTTTTTCCTTTTTTTTGTCAAGTTGAATAAAAATAGGTTAAAAATTTTAATTAAATAATTTTATGTTAAAATGATTTTATGAGTAACAAAAAAATTTTTATTAGATTTTGAGAAAAAAAGTTGAAAAATAAGATTTTTTTTTTTATAGTTGATGATAAAAAAAATTATTTAACCACACAAATAATTTTTTTTGACCAACAAAAAACTCATCTTCAGTGTCGTTTTAAAGACCATTCAATTGACAGTCTCTAAACCTCAAATTTATGAGATTTATCGATAAATAATCATGAAAAATATTGTTTAAAGCTTTGTTTTGGTACAATATTTTGTTCCGAGTTAGTTTAAAGTTGAAAGAGCACTAGGAAAAATCAGTAGCCCCGCAGTATCATTTTAAAGACTATCGATCACCCCTTAAACCTCAAATTCGTGGATTTTAATGATAAATAATTATCAAAATTGATGTTAAATGCTTAGCTTAGCGTTGATATTTTTTTTAATAGTTATTTTAGAGTCTTGAAAGGACCCGAAAAAATTCGCAGCCCCCTGGGATCATTTTAAAGAGCATCGGACACCCCCAAACCTCAAATTTATAGGAAATAATTATGTTATCTATTGTTAAATATTTTAATAAACGATGATACTTTTTTTATAGTTTCATAAGAGTCTAAAGAGCCCTTAAAAAAATCAGCAACCCCCTGGCGTCATTTTAAAGACCATCGCACACCCTCAAACCTCAAATCCATGGGGAATAATCATAAAATATATTGTTAAATGTTCTACTTCACAATGATATTTTTTCTACAGTCAGTTTAAAGTCCGAAAAACACCCAAAAAAATCCACAACCCCCTAGCGTCGTTTTGAAGATTATCACACACCCCTAAACGTCAAATTTGTGGGAAATAATTATGAAATATAGTGTTAAATGTTTTTTTTTCGGGATGAAATTTTTTTTATGATTGCATTAGAGTTTTAAAAAACCCCCAAAAAATTTGCATCCCCCTGACGTCATTTTAAAGACCATCGCACACACCCCCAATCTCAAGTTTCTGAGATTTGACGATAAATAATCACAAAACTTGATATGAAATGCTCTTTTTAAAAATCAGATTTTTTTAAAAAGTTAGTTTAGAGTCTTAAGACGACCCAAAAAAATTCGCAACCCCCTGAGGTCATTTTAAAAACCAAAGAATAACCAAAAAAAAAAGTTGAAACAGTTAAAAAAATTCATTTGTATATAATTACAGATTAAAAAATTGATGATTTCACTAGTGAAAAAAAAAGTTAGTGTTAAAAAAAGCGTAAAAATAGGGGATTTAATATTTGAATATGTGGATAAAGCCGAAGATTCGATTAAATATGGTAATTACAAAGGTGTGACTGACGAGAAAATATGTGGAATTGACAACTCATGGGTATTCCTGCGAGTCCAGCGATTGTTTCTGCCTTGGGCAACGGACTATGATGGTGAAACCCATCACACATATTAGCATATGCCTATAGGGTTCTCCCTGAATTTTATCAGGTTTATTTTACTACAGCAACGATGCAGCGAGCAAATTCAAATTGCAACAGCTGCTATTTCGCTTGCAATGCATTAACTACTGGTGCACGCCGCGAGAGGGAGAGCTGACGGCGAGCTTTTACCGTCCACATTTTGCATGATTTCATGTGTCAGCGGACGCGACGCATAATAACCGCACAAACACGTCCGATTTTAATTACGCACTCCCCTGAATTGCCATGATGAATTCCGAAAAATCAACCAACATTATTATAATCGTTATAAAAACAAAGAAAATCGTATTTTCTGCTTGGATAATTTTAAATCAAAAATTAAATAATATCCCAAATTTTTCTCCATTTTAAATGATAAAAAACTGAATTTTTTGAATTTTTTTTTTAAACAAGTCGAAAAATTTTTATGAAATACCCGTTGGAATTGTGCATATATATAAACAAACTTTTAGGTAATTAATTTATCTTTAAAATGAGCTATTAAAAGTCGTTGTAACTCAAATATTTTCGGAGATATCGAGGAAAAAAGCTTTTTGTCTCTCCGCGCGATATCTCAGGAACTACTGCAGCTACAGGATCCTCAAGGTTGTCAATTTGTAGGGAATTTAATTAACTTTAAATTTTATAATAAGTCTTAATCTCGAATTTCGCTTAGTTTAAACGATATAAGTGAAAAACGTCAGAACTAAACTAGAATTTTTTATTTTAAAAGGTATAACTTTAAAAATTGGGTGGAAAAAATTTTTTTTTTCCGGATTTTTAATTCGTCAAATATTATAAATATTTATTTAAAAGAATTTTCAAACTTTTAAACAATTCAATTATTGACGAAAAAAAAATCCTGACAAATATACTCGAATTTTTGTTTTTTTTTTTTTTTTTTAAAAAAAAAGCTTGTAAAATCAAGTTTTTAAATTTATTTATTGATATTTATATTTTTATTACGTTTAAAAATAGTTGAAAAATTATTCTAAGCTTTATATTTATGTATGGAAATTTTTTTATCTCATAAGTTGTTCCTCTTTATCAGCAGGAAAGCGAGGAAGGGAAATTCAGTGACCCAGTAAACGAAATCATCGTCGACTTCGAGCCTCTTAACGTGATGATTTTTCCCGTCTGTATGCAGACTTCAAAGTGCATACTTATGATCGAATAAAAAAAAATAGATTTCCGGTGACAGCTAGCAGCGGGTGCTCGTCTGTGACGACATCAGGGTGGAAGAGCTCTGGTCCCAATTAAAATTTACAAAAATAAAATGAAAGGTGCTGTGACTTTACAAGCGAGATACACAACAAATGCTGACGGACCATCGACCCGCGTACATCCTCTCATGACACGGCGATAGCATCGCGATGAAGCTTATCTCTCCAGAGCCTTCAACTCGCATCTTTTCGCGCACACAGAGCTGCATTATACTCTATCCAGACTTCTTTATAATTATTAGAGTTTCTAAAACTGTCGACACGTTCGCTGACACTCGGTCCACCCAACTGCTTCACGTAAATACGCCCGTTAAGCCGTCTTTGTGTCTTTAAAATTGTAAATCTATTTTTTTACACATCAAGAAATGCGCAAAAAGTGCTTACGTTAAGAATTTATGATTTTTAGAGTGGAAAAAATTTTTTTTTTAATTTAAAAAAAGTAAGAAAATAATATTTTTTGATGTTTATTAACAAAAAAAAAAAAAAATTATTTCACCTCAAATTTTTAACTCATTGTGCAACTTGACACGAGAAAAAATTTTTTTTTTTAAATATTGTTATAAAAATAAACTTTTCTTACAAAAAAAAAAAAATTATTTTCCTTTAAATTGTTGTAAAAACGACTGTTTTTTTGACAAAAATAAAATTTTTTTCACTTTATTTGTTGTAAAAATTACTTTTTTTTCTACAGAAAAATTTTTTTTCTTTTAAATTTGTCGAAAAAATGATTTTTTCTTATGATAGATTTTTTTTTCCATTCTTATCTAATTATAGAAAAAAAAAAAAAAAACATTTTAAAACCAAAATAAATTTTTTTTAATCGATTATCAAAAACAAATTTTCTAATTTTTTTTTTTTTTTCAATTTGTTTCAGGGATGACAATCTTCTCGAGACAACATTGGCGAATTTTAATTGATCGAGAGGATGGATGTTTGATAGACTAGAGAGGATTGTAATATATTTTTTTCATAGAATTAAAAAAAAAAAAAACGTTGAGTCCGGTGGATTGATCGGCTCGATTGACGGGGGTTGATAGACGGGAGAATTTTTTTTTCAGCGCGAATTTCCGGTGCGAAAAAAAATTCGTTACAGATATTCAAAAATGTGTGGTACTTGTAGCTGAAAAAAATTTGATTGACAACGGATGAAAATCCGACAGATTTGTCGGGAGACAGATTGTGCGATTAAATATTTTTTTTTGTTTCATCTCCATGAAAATATACAAATTTTATTTCCCAAATCCTCGGGCAAGTATACAGGCAAAAAAAAAAATATTAAATCGTTAAATAATCACTTTTATCACAGGATAGATAAATTGGACATATTTTACAAGGTCAATAAGTCGCTCACTGTTTTAAGTACCGTTGATAAAATCGTCTCTATAAATTTCATCGCTTGTATGACAATCAACGCATGAAGTATTAAAATGAGGATTTCAATTTTATACATGTGCTGCATTTTTTCCATTAGAGCCAAGTAAATTCGTCGGACAGCTCTGCTGCTGAATTCACTTAGTCTTATCATTGTGTGGTGCAATTTCGCGTGCTCACTGCATTCCTCTGCAAAACCATAAAATCCGTTAATTCGTCGCACTACTGCTTAAAACCTCAGAACACAAACGAAAAATTATCGAAAAAAATCCGATCAAACATTTTAACCCTAATTTCTATCAATATAAAGCGTTGAAGGGTTGAAAAAACTTTTTTTTTCATTGTTTCAACGAAATAATCAAACTTGAGCTAATAAAAAACAATTTTTAAAGAATTTTTCAATAAAATTAAACTTAATTATTTTAAGAATTGCAGGAAAAATACAATTTTTTGAATAAAAAAAAATTTTTCAACCCCTTAAACGATCAAAATTAGATTTTAAAATATTTTCTTGCGAAAAAAAATGCCTTGCTGTCTATTTTTTGAAATTTTAAACTATTAAATTAATTTAAATTTAATTTTAAAAAATTGTACAAGGCTAAAGAAAAATTCTGAAACATTTTTATAAAAAAATAAAATTTTTAACGATACTAAAACAACTTTGCATTGAAGAAAAAAATAAAATAAAATTTTAAATTTAATAAAAATTCGCACAAATTCGAATTTTTTTAAATTGAAAAAAAAAAATTGTTTTTTCAGTATTTAAAACCAATACAACCTATTCAATGTCTAAAAATTGATGAAAAATTCAAAAATTTCATTCGTTATTTAGAAAAAAATTTTAACTAACCGAATTTTCAAGGTAAAAATTTTGTTCCATCAATTGGCTTGTAAAAAGTTTGATTATTATTAAAAAAATGATAAAAATAACTAACCGACATCACTGAAAG
The DNA here is from genome assembly GCA_002156465.1 of Macrocentrus cingulum. Classification (NCBI taxonomy): domain Eukaryota; kingdom Metazoa; phylum Arthropoda; class Insecta; order Hymenoptera; family Braconidae; genus Macrocentrus; species Macrocentrus cingulum. The sequence goes on along the minus strand of MVJL01001628.1, from coordinate 16,581 downwards.
TTTCATCCTCGAGCGCGGGTAAATATTTATCCAGCATCAATTCGGCAAGTCCAGTGGTATCATCAACTCGTTTTAAAATATTCATGCCAGTTTCTGTGGACATGACTCGGTCCGCTTGCTGCCAACTATAAACGCGCAAGTAATGACCCGTGTAATAAGTATGCAAAGTAATAATTTTAACTCGCTGCTTCGTCTCCTGTTTCAAGTCGACAAATATTTGAACAGCGGGACGTAAACGTTCGAAAACAAGCGACTTAGTTCTGTAAAAAATCTAAAGAACATAAATATTAATGTACTTATTAAACCAAGAAAAAAAATACTCATACTAACTTGTTTCGGATCTTCTTTGATAATGGGCATTTTAACCTCTACAAAATCCATTCCATGACACAGAGTTTTGTCAAGATTATAAATAGGATTTTTCATCAATCTAACGGCAACTGGTTGTGACTTTGTCGCCACACTTGACAGCATCATTTCGATAGTGTGGAATGCCCAGTTGGTGAAAATGTTTGCAGCCTTAACACGTCCATAAACTTCGCTCGATTTGTCCCATAAATAATTGACACTGGGTATTTGAAGTGCACGATCGATCGCCTGAATATGATAGGTTTCTTCGCAATTCATTGTGATCCCTGGGCAAACGTGTCCTCGTGATGCGATATCTTAAAATTCTGACAGGCAAGAAATAACAACACACTGGTAAAACAATAGGAGAAAACAACGTAGAGTCACTTACCAATTGAGAATTAAATCTCAGACGCTTTTTAATCAAACTTATTTTTGCGATCGCAAGTGTGTACCTTGATCTCTGACTCAGCAGCAAAACATTGTCTACACTCGCCAAGAAATTTGTAAACATACTACCGGGTCAATAAGCGAAGCGCACAGCTGATACTCACATCATTGGCCTAGTTTTATCCGGTCGTACCAACCTAATAACTTCAACTCTCCCCGCGAACATTTTTTTCATAAAAAATAAATTCTATTTTGGTTATTTTTAATCTTACTTTTAATTTTTTTTTTTTATTACACTGAAAAAAACATTTTTTGAAAGCTATTTTTTTTTGTAAAGTTGAAATTTTGACATTTAATTTTTGAATTCATACTAGAACTATTTTTTTAACGAAAATTTAAATTAAAAAAAAAAAAAAAACAATGAAGAAAAATTTTTTTTCAGTATTTTAAAAGAAACGTGATATTTTTTGGAAATTTTCAAAAATTTCACAACACGCTCGAAAAATGTTAAAATTATTTTATTAAAAAAATTAATAGTAATTGTTTGGGGTCCACACTATTTTTGGTCATGGAAAATTGATAAATTAACATTTTGAAAAGTGTGTGTTTTCACCATTTTGTTTGTTATTACGGTGTTTGTATGATAAAAAAAAGTACGAAACTGAAAAATGAAAATTTAACCAACTTTTCGGCAGTTAAAATAAACAAAGAATTTTCCGACATTTTGAATATTTCGCGCCAAGCGGCCATTTTGCGCGATTGATTGCGCTCTCTCTCTCCGTAAAGTGGCGCCAACTCGCGGCCATCTCTGAAACCATCAACTGTGTGTTGTGTTCCAATAAGTGATTACGTGAAAGGTTGAAAAACGGCAAAAAATAGCCGTGTCAACGGGTTAATTTGTGTTTAAAGGTACTGCTAATAACCAGGTACAATTTAATACCTCTAAAAAAACCCATACCACTCGCTATTCCTCGACGAACTCATGCCTGTCACCCAATCCGCGAACCTAACCTCAACATTTCGCACCACGGCAGCTCCGTGCACATGAAAAAACAAATATATTTCATGAATCAAAACACTAATTGATAATTTTACTGCAGGTCAAAGACAATGTCAGTCCCAGCCAACATGGAGCCGCCCCTCAACCCGTCCTCGCACACTGGCGGGGTGAAACCGATGGCGATCGCAGGGCGAATGGTGCGACAGCGTGAACGACTGCTGGGAATGACTCCTGAGGAACGTGCGTGGCGGGCCCAATGGCTCAAAGACCAACAACTCGCTCCAGACGAGCCGAAAATCAATCCAGAGTTCTACAAATCCACGCACAACCCTCTCAGGCGCTTTTACCGCGCGCCACTCGACAAATTCGAGGCCTGGCTGGTGCCAAGGGTGGGTAAATATCACCCGGAACTGCCGATCTTCTTTCGCTACTTGATTGGCCGCACATTTCTGGGCCTCATCGGCGTCTACGCCACCGTCTACTACTTCAAATACAACCAGAGCGACTGGACGAGATTGGGAGGGTGGAAAGTCAGCACGTCGAGGCCCGTTGTCCTGCCCGATCATCCCAACTGGCCCAATTATGAGACTAGGACCGATCGCGAATATGCGTCCTTTGGTTTCGAAAAATCTCCGATTTAATCGGAGCCTTTTTCGACGTGATTGTATAGTTTTTTAGAGGTTAATTGCTCGAAAATAAAAAAAATTCCGAAAAATATATATTTATTTCATCTCGGGATGGGCCCAAATACTTTTTTTAGAACTGTTTTACGTTGGTATAAAATTTACAGAGTTGTTCTGAACATTTTTATATTTTTTTTAGGCCTTTGAGGAGTTTTTTGTGACTACTGTTTGGTTTTTGAGTCTGATGGTGTCTCGGGTGCTTCTTTATCAATGGTTAAAAAATGGGTCAGATGCAGGATGGACACTACACTTGATATATAAGTTGCTACGTCCTCCTTTTTCACTGTTTTCAACTGTGCTGCCACTGAGTGATACACTCGATTGGCAGTTTTCGTTGACAATTGTCCAATCGTCTGCAATGCATGGAGAACTTTATTCTCCTCCGCGGAAATTGGATCTAAAATTTGTAAACACATTTTTTTAATCATTACGCGTGTCGAAAAACGAAAAGGCGTAGTTACAAAATTATTTCGCTGTTTTAAATCAGAATATCTTTGAAACTATTGAAAATAGGAATTTTTCTTAAGAAACCTTTTTTCTAGAGAATTTTATAAGCTACAAAAAAGGTCCTTATCAAAATCCTTCTAATTCGCATTCTCATCAAGATATAAGCATATTTAATCGCTTTAATTTTACCACGATACGTTTTTTTGGTTTCAAACCGGCGATAATTAAATAAAAAATAATTTCTTGGACTTTGAACTTGAAATTATTAATTTCAAGTATCTTAATCGAATATTACATTAAAAAAAATAAACCATAGATAATTTTTTATGATAAAATATAATTTTTTTCTGAATTTTACTTGCAAAAAAAATTTTTTTTTTATCCATAAAAAATTGTTTTTCTGCATTTTCAACTTGAAAAAAGCATTTTTTATCTAATAACTCATTTGAATAATGTTAAAATAATTTTTTCCCAAGATAATAATTACCAGGTTGTGTTGGCTCTGGTTCAACAGGTGGAAAATAGTGATCAAGGAGTCTATTGACAATAACACTGCCATTATCAACTCCCTGGACAGCCAAAGAGCCATAATGCGTGCTAAGGAGCTCATTAGCCTTGGCAACACTCATCTCTTTGAGAACCGTTGCCTGATTTGTCGCAGATTCCTTGGCAGCCATGAGTTTTTCAACTGTTGGCTGCAGTGAGCTGCTCATGACATTGCTGGCTGCTGCATAAATCTAAAAAAATCCAAAATTCACTCAAAACCCAACTAATCCAACTATTAACTCAACTAAAATTATTTTTTTTCTTTAAATCTGCATATTTTTTCCAGGTTTCTGCGATTTTTAACGAACTTTGGACCCAAACTAACCTCTTGCGGCGGTCGCTTGACTATTGGGACCTTCTGCTCGACGATGTCCAGGCCCTGACACAACTTTTGGTCCACCGTGTTGATCTGCCCCTCGAATTTTTTGGCCAGCGGCGCCGCCGTGGCCGTGGCGTAGTGCAGACCAGCCTCAGCGTACCCTAAGGCCCAATTCATCAAGCTACTGGAGCCCTTGAGGTACGAGTAGGTCGAGCCGGTCTTCTCGATGGCCGTGTGGACAGTTGGGATGTTTTTCATTCGGTCCAGGACCTCCAAACGCGGCCCTGCACTCGTGGGACTTGCTCCGTCACTCGACATTGCTTCTAAAAAATTTATTTCACGTAAAATAACAAATGCCAATGCATTTTAACACATGAAACTGATGGAAGAATTTTTTTTTATTAAGAAAATCGTTGATTAAACCGGTGAAAATTGTGATTTCTTACGTTTTTGAGTATGTAGAGGCGAATAAATTGCGAGAAATCGACGAAATGATTGATAACTCGCGCAACACTGGAGATTTATACAATAATACGTGCTACATATATAATCGTTGATGGAAGGAAAGACGATCCAGGAGCGTATCAATCACCTGGTATAACGGTAGATAAGGATTTTTTTTTGATTTATCAGGTTTTTGGCATTTTAGAGGCTTAAAAAATTTTTTTCTGTCTGAATTATTGAGTTTTTGAGGTCTAAGGGTGTTATTTAGGGTAGAGAAAAGGGTAGAGATGGATTTTTCTTGGGGTTTTTTAAGGCTCAGGGTTTTTTTTATTGTTAAGACGCGATTGCGGTTAATGTGCAGTCGTGGATGTCGTTTCCGAGCGATAAATCGAGTGACGTGGGGGTCGTACTATGTGCGTCGTACCCCGGACTGACTTGGTCATTTATAAATCAAAATGCCGGTAGCTGGATCATCAATAAAAACTGGATTAAATATGAAAATTGCGTCGATAAAGTGACCATTTTGTGTCACGCGTGTGTTTGATATGATAGGAAATTTTTGCTAAAGTGATGCAAGGGTTGGAATTAATTTTTTTTGACGGTTTTTTAAAAATAAATTGTTAGTTAATCCAGTATATTTTTAATTGTATTAAATTATTTCGTACAAAATAATACTAGAAACGTCCTATATACGTGTTTTCAACTATAATATTTCATTAATCTCAATATAAGGTTTATGCAAAACGGAATTTTTTTGTTTGTAAATATCTCGAAAACTAAGAGGTTTACGAAGTTTTTTTATTGATTCTTTTTTAAAGGTAATAAATTAATCTATAAAAAAGGTTATATACAAAAATTTGCTAACTCTCGCGGTTTTTGAGATATTTTGAAAAAAACATTTCTTCCCGGCGTATCACGTTTATTCAATTCAATCTCACTGCTGTAGCATCGTATTTTCGAAATATCTTGGAAACTACTTGAGTTAAAAAATTTTTGTACTGAATCTTTTTTGTAGAGAATTTTTTGAGCTATAAAAAATGTTTAATGTAAAAATCCTGTTAATCGCATTGTTTTTGAGATATTAATGAAAAATAACGTTTCCATTTTTTTCCCGAGCTTTGGATATGATATATCCTTAGATATAAATGATAATATTATAAATGGAGTTTTTAGAAAAATATATTTTCATTCGCTCTTGACATGACCGTTGGTTTCTGGCTTCTTTTTTGGGCTCGTGAACTGCTGGACTTTTTCATTGATAGCATGGAGGTACTGTGTTATCTGAAGAAACTCTACGACATTGCCAATGTACATCCCAACCTGTCCTTTGCTCATAATCGCCAGATTTTGTACGACGTGACTGTAAACTCTGCGCGCAGCTTTGTTGGATAAGCGTCCAACAGTTGTTAGAGTATGAAGAAGTTGATCTTCCTCACTTGACGTAGGCTCTAAAAAAATATTAAATATTAATACTCATTATCACATTCTATGCACGGTTCGACGCCCTCCTTACCGATCGATTGCTCCACACCATTTGCCGGAAAGTATCTGTCGATTAATTTATCCACAACTATAGCCGTACTGTCGAGTTTGTGCACTGCTGCTGTCCCATAGTGAGTCGATAGGATTTGATTAGCTTTATTCCAACTAAAATCCTTCAACGACGACGCCTGAGCCTTTATTAGGTCATTGGCATATGAAATTGTCGATATTGCTGGTTGAACTGTTTGCAAAGCAAACATATAACTCTTTTCGAGTATCTGCAATGGAAATACATATTTTTTGATTTTTTTTTCTACCAAAAAAATTAATTATTTTCATCAAAAAATTTTTTTCTCTCTAGCTATGAAATGAACAAAAAAATTTTTTTTCCTGGAAAAAAATTTATAGATTTTATATGAGGTGCCAGACAATAAAATTTTTTTTTTTTAATTGTTTGTGGAAAAATTTTGAGTAAAACAATTTTTTCAAAAAAAAAAAATTGTTTTTGGGAAAAAAAGATTTTTTATGTCGATGTGGAATATCATATAATATTTTTGAAAAATTTTCTTCTTTAATAAAGTTGCCAAAATGTAAAATTTTGTGTAAAAAAATTTTTTTACGAAAAAAAAAAACTTTTTTAGGAAAAAACGTTTTTTTTTTTTTTATTAATATGGAGAATCATATATTTTAAATGAATTTTCTTCTTTAAACAAATGGCCAAACACATGATTTAAAATCGATCATTTTTTTTGTCATTACAAATTTTGAGGAAAAAAATTTTTTTGCGAAAACAATTTTTTGCCGTTGATATATCATATAAATAGTATAAAAAAAAAAAATTCTTTTAAAAAACAACAGAATTAATTATTTTATATAAGTTAATTTTTTTTTTCACTAAAAATTTAGTGTAAAAAAAATTTTTTTCAAGGGAAAAAATTTATAGTGTTGATATATGGAGTGTTTTACATAAAAAATTGTTTTTTCGTTGAAAACAGTGATTAATTAAAGCAAATTTATTTATTTTCTCCTAATTAGATATTTTAACTCTAAAAAAAATTTTTTTCTCAATAAAAAAATTTTTTTTCGCAGTAAAAAAATTTTTTTTAAGGGTTGAAAAATTTTTTCAATACCTGTTCAGGTGATTCCTTGACAATAGGAACAGTTTTCTCGATTTTATCCAAACCAAAGCAGAGAGTTCGATCAAAAAATTGAATGGGAGTCTCGAATTTCGAGACAATAGGTGCGGCAATAGGAACTGCCGTGTTAGTTGCACTAGTTATCGAACTTTCAGCAGTTGAAAAAACCCAGTGGATAAGTTGATGTGAATCTTTGACTCGTGAGTAAGTTAATGCGGACTTTGCTAGGACGAGTTCGATCATGGGTAAACCGAGAACACGCTGGAAAACCTGCAGTTGCGGTAACTGAACTCTCGTCGTGTCGTTTGTTGACATTTTTGCTGGGTTGTTCTTCGTGCGGTTATCTGTCAATAGTTTAAGTATTAAAGTAGGAGAAATGCCATGCGGAAATGAATACAAGTGAAAATAATAACTTTCTCTACTCCAGCAGTTGAAAAACACGTAAGAGTCGGCTCTAAGAAAAATTATTCAAATAGAAAACAAGTGAAACTTTAATTTTATTCTGTATAATAACTTCCTCAATCTTTTAGCTAAGAAAAAAAAAACATTGCTACAGCTAAAAGTAACCTTGAAAACGATATTTCAAAAATTTCATTTTGTAGCATGATTTTCTTTCGCAAATATCTCGAAAGTGATGAAAGTTAGACGATTATTCCAAATAACCATTTTTATAGATCATTTAACGGACTATAAAAAAGATAATTAATAAAAATTCCATAAATCCCATAGTTTTCGAGATATTACTAAAAGAAATCCATTTCTCAAAACGAATACATAAAAAAAAAAACACGTTTTTATCAAAAAATCGTCAAAAATATTAACATTACCCATTTTTTGTATCTAATCTTTTTTATAGTCTTTTTTTAAAACTACAAAAAAGAATTAGTACAAAAATTTTGAAAAACGCGTAGTTTTCGAGAAAAATCCAAAAAAAAAAAAAAATCACTCTACACCATAGACGCATGAAAAAATCGATTTTACCAACCAATTCTTTTGGATATATCTCAAAAACTACTTGAGCTACAAAATTTTACCTTAAAACCTTTTTTAAAGATTTTTTTTCAAGCTTTAAAAAAGTACTCTACAAAAAATCAGCCAACTCTCACGGTTTTTGAGATATTCAAAAAAAAAAAGACGATTATATTATATTGCGATGTTTTTAATATTTGACATTTAATCAGTGAATACTTACATTATTGTGCTGCTCCAAAAAAAAAACCACAATGGGTAATAAAATTAAACGTTTAATCTTGCAGAGGCGTGAGGAGTGTCACGTCAATCGCACACGAGTAGCGTCAACAAGAATAAATGGTGGCCACGAGTTGGCCGCCGGCACCAGAGCGATCGAGTGGGAGAACTGAGTCAACTTTCGAATGGAGAGTCATTGCAATAAGCTATATAGTTCAAAGTCCAGATAATATATCAATGCCCCAAAGTGTCACTGCCTGTCACTCTATCTGCGCGCGGTTATCGATATCCAAACGCCGGCAATTTTTCGTCGTAGACGTCTAATGGAATTAGTTAAAGACGCGATAATATCGATCACATATATGTCTGTCATGTGGCTTCATGTCTGGAAAAATCCGATCCTGAATAACGCCATGCTACTACTGTGTGCTATCAGTACAAAGTTCATACGACATAATCATCATCACTCGATTTCATCCAAAATCGTTTTTTCCTACCTTTTAGGTAGATTTCATAAAATCTAACTATTGCATTTGTCCTTATAGATGAATTTTCACCTGAATTTGTCATTATATGTTGAAATTAGTTGATTAAAGTCCGAAAATACTATTGGTGAAAATTTTTTTATAAAATACCATCAGAATAGTTGCCGTAATTTTCAACCGATTTCAATAAAATTTGGTATACTTACTCTTTGGATTGATATCTTGGATGAACTCAAATTGCAACAAAATTAGTTAATTAATTTATAAATGGTGGCAATTAAAAAAATTCAAAATCGCTAAAAACGCTATTATCATCTCGTTTTTTACGGAATATCTTGCGAATAAAAATAGATAGCTTATTTTTGAAAAAAGCATCTTAAAGCTTATGAAATTACCTTTAAAATGACCTAGTAAACTTTTATTTTTCTGCTATTTTAATTCGGTTTTAATGTAGATTAAAAACTCTACAAATGAAATCTATCTTCGATCTTGGGTGAGGCCGAATGGCATTTTTATTTTGTATAAGTAATTATATATTTTTCATGTAAATCGTTTTTTTTTTTAACATCTTGGATAGTATTTATGATTGATTGGTTTTTTTTTTTCATCCAGTAATCTGTTTAATTACACGATTTTAATCGATTCCATTTTGCGATCGATTTGCTGCAGGTGTTAAATGATTGTTGTGGTTTTGTTCAACACTCTGCGATCTTCCTTTTTTTGGTTTTGGTCGTCCAGCCAAAAATATCGCTGTTTGTTCCTATAAAATAATTTTTTTTTTCTTCAAAAAAATTTTTTTTAATTTAAAAATAAATAAATTTATAATAAAAAAACCGTAAATAACCTTTTTTCAACAATAAAAATATTTTTTAAATGCTGAAAAACAATTTTTTTTAAGAGTTAAAAAATTTATTTTTCAATTTAAAAGCCAAAAAAAAATTTTTAATCATTAAAAAAATTGTTTAAGGTTCATTAAATATTAATTTTGTTGTTTGAAAGGATAAAAAAAATTTTTTTGTCGTGAAAATAATTTTTTTTCAGAGAAAAACTTACCAAAAAAAGTGAAGTAGAAATTGTGAGCCTCTGAATGGCAGCTTCGAGCGCGGAAATGTGCGATTCTGAAGCATCTCGTTTGTTGATCAATGGTGCCATCTGTTGAAAAATATAGTTTCGTGTTAGTCAAGGGGTTTTTCGGGGTTTTGGAGTCGAAAATTCGAGCAAACTTTGAGAGTAGCATCAGCGATAGCGAGCAATTGTTGAGAAATAGCATTGAGAACTAGGCCAATGCGACGTGGAGCCCTCACAGCTAAAGCAGCAGTTCCGTTCACCAGGTGAACAATTCTCCGAGCAGATTCACGAGTCAGCAGGACCAGCAAATGCTCAAGAGTTGCCGGACGCGCCTGATTTTCTGGTTCCGGAAGACTCAACGATGCCCAGAGCTCTTTGGATTTTTTAAACGCCATTTTCGGATCTGTCACAATCTGCAACATCGAATTATTACCCCTTAAAAATCCAAATTACTCACAAAATTTACAAAAAAAAAAAACATGCATCAGAATCATTTTCTACAACAATCCGCGATTTAAAACCCATTTTATCACACAAAAAAATAAACAAAAAATTTTCGTCAAATATCAATTTTCAAGAGAATTTTATAAGCTACAAAAAAAGTATCTATAAAATTTTTCGTAACACTCGTAGTTTTTGAGATATTCGTAAAAAAAGATCATTATCTATCCAGCAAAGAAAAGAAGAAATATAATCTATCGCAGTCATTTTTTTTATCACGAATATCTCGTAAAATATCAATCTTACAAAAATATCACCCTGAATATTTTTTATACAGAATTTCAAGAGCTACAAAAAAGATTTAATAACATTTTTCGATAAATATCTTAGTTTTCGAGATATCAGGAAAATAAGTGGATTACTGTGAAAAAAAAACACTTACCAACTCGATCACGTAGAAAAGTACGTGGATGCACTCAGTTCCCTGATGTTTCAGAGCTCTTGCCTCTGCAATAGTACGACGTGTAAGCCTTTTTTGAAGTTTTCGCGACAACCGCGCACCATGCTCAATAGTTTTTGCCGTTTTGCTCGTGGCAGTCGTTGGAATTTCAAGCTCTAAAGTGAAAAAAAACATGAAAATAACAGAGAAATCGATGGATCCTGCATGAAATAAATGTCCTGCGGTACCTTCCACACCCTTATCCGACAAGTCCGGTGGCAAATAACGATCCACGTACTTATCGGCAGCAGTGAGAGCACCGTCAAGCCTTTCAGCCGCTGCGTTGGCGGCCTGACTGCCGATTTCCTTCACGCTGCCAGCTCGTTTCAGCACCGGCATCACGAACTTGTTATTCATAATGTAGTCTCGCGTGTTGTAGAAAATCTGCAGGAAAATTAAATTGATTTTACAGACGGAAAACAAATTTTCCAAGGCTAAAACGAGACTGAACGCACGAGATGCGGAGGTAAATGAACTGCCGGCACTCTCTGCTCCACAATGTCGATGCCACGACACAAAAGACTGTCGAGGGTTGAAATAGGCCCGTTCAGCACCACTATTGCCGGCTTAGCTGAGGCTGAAGCCAACGCAAGACTCTGCTCCGCCGTGTCGAGACTCCAACTCATGAGCGAATTAGCGCGCTGACACGAACGACAAATCGAAGTTAAAAAAAAATTCCTTTACATATTTATACGCGCAAAAATGTACCTTGATCCTCTCATAAACGTTTCCCGCCATGTGTATCCCACTCTCGACGATTGGCAGGCTCGAAATTCGCGCTACCGACTCCAAGTGTAGCTCCGAGTGACGCCGCCGAATTTGCGATGATGATCTCGCCATTTCTGTTTGAAAAAAAAATTTCTTTTATTTATTTAATAGTTGAAAAAGTTTGATTAAATCAAAATTATCGATAAATCACGTGGTACGGAATGACAAAATGGCGGAAAATTACAGTTTTATTCGTTGAACGTGGAAAAAAAAAATTTTTTTTTGATCGAAATTGTTTTTTAAACAATTTAGAAATTTTTTAATAACTTTAGGACATGGGTAGTGAGTTGATGTGCCTTTTAGCGAAGATATATAAGGTAAATTTATTAGTAATATTGCTGTGAATGTTTTTTTTATGATGAAAAAATGGAAAAATTAAATTTTTTCCATTTGTTTCATGTCCAAGTTTTCGTTTTTAAAGATGAATTTTTTTCAATAGGAAATTTCTGAGTTGTTTAATTGTTGGAGAAATGGAAAAAAAATTATTTTAAAAAATTGGTAAATTAATTTTTCAATTTTATTTGTGATAATTTGATGGATTTTAGTTGTTTTTCTGATGCTTTTAAAAGAGATTAAATTTTTTTTTTACTCAACAATATTTTTGAGATTAATTGAGATTATAAAAATAACTTGCGGATAAATTTTAGAGTGATTTACCTGGACTTGAAGAGTCCGTGTCACGTCAATTTTACGTTGTTATGATTGTGAGAATGACGCAACTGGTGTAGAACGACAAAAACACCCATCAACTGCAAAACAGACCAACGACTGCAAAAGTTGGAGCTTACAGCGGTATCTCATCAGCATTGACCTATGACATATTGATTAGAAGAGTGATCAGGAGAGTTGGCTTGGTGTCAAAGTCACCGCACGACTTCACACTCACATACTTTTTCTTTTTCTTCATTTTATTCATAACACAAAAACACCTCTTATATAAAAAAAATAGACAAACAATCAATTTTGTACTATTTTTTGCAAGTTTCAAAATTGAGCGACTTCTAAAAATATCCAACTAATTTTTTCAAAAAGCTCTTAAAACACGATAAACTACGATTTTTTTTTTTTTTCGATACTAGACTCGAAAAACCAAAATAGTCGTTTTTTTTTTTGCGTCATTTTAGAATAGATTATGCTTAATTTTCAGCAGTGTCAAAATTCAATTCAAGGATTATAAAAAATATATATTTAAGAGACTGTAGGACAAAATAGGATACGTGAAAAAAAAAATAAAAGTCAAATTGCGGGATAAATCCTATAATATTATTGAAAAACTTTGAAAATTTGTAATATTATATTCTGGGAGAATAAACAAAGTCCTTGGAAGTTGTTTAGCTTCTTCTTTCTTTAGCCGGTCATTTTTTTTCTGGCTCGTAGGGATTTATACTCATATTCGTTGGCTACGACTTTTCTCCCAGTGGGCGCGCGCGAGCTCTGCGCTCTGTTGGCATTCCTGCTGTATGTAGGTGTGTGTATTCTTGTGTTTTGGGTATTATTTGCTCTTAGCTGAAATGGCAGACGAAGATATAAATGGATTTTCCGACGAGGTCCAGCAGGAAAAATCGCAAAAACGAGTGGCGAAATACGACAGCGGTGCTGCAGATTTAGAGCGAGTTACAGACTACGCTGAGGAAAAGGAAATATCCTCGTCCGATGGGTTCTCTTGCGTGAGTAAAAACCGCCACACTTTTCCCACGTGTTTCAAGCTGAATTATTACTAACTAAACAATTTCCATTTGATAATATAACACTTTTTCTATCCTAAAATCTTTTTCTCAACTCGGATCACAATTTTTCCCGCATTTCCTCGTGAAATCTAGCGAAAAAAAATTCGTTCTGTCAACATAACCTCTTCAGTCACTTATTGACTGTGTTTACCACGATTTTTCACGTGTAAAAAAAATTTTTTTACCCATTTTCAGGCACTTAGTATCATTGGAGATCGACGGAATAAAGAGGCTGCCGAGAAAAAAGCTAAAGAAAAGGAACTTTTAAAAGTATCAATCAAAAAGGAGGATGTAGACTTGATTGTGCGTATAAAAACCTCTAAAAAAACTCCCTCTTAATTTAATTAATAGTTAAAATGATTAAATTTAATAGCAATAACAAAAATTGTGTGTCTTAAGTCATGAGGGTGTATGTAAAAATTATCTCGCTGTTTAAATCAAAATATCTTTTAAACTATTAAAGATAGAAATTTTTCTCAAGAGACCTTTTTTGTAGAGAATTTAATTAGCTACAAAAAAGGTCTTCAAGTAAATTTGCATAAATCGCATCCTTATAAAGATATCACGACTTTTTTTAATTTATACACGTGTAATGAAAAAAATTAATTCTTTTTTCAGATGAAAGAAATGGAAATTAATCGAAATCTGGCAGAAAGAACTCTTCGAGAGCATCGAGGAAATGTTGTCGATGCTCTTGTAACTCTAACTAATTAAAAAAAAAAAAAAACAGCCAAAAAAAAACCCGACTAAATTGAAATTTTCTTAAAAATTCATATTGACATGCTCAAGCCAGAAAATCCCTCGCAATTTGATGTGAATATTTATTAACAATTAAAAAACGAAGATACACACATGGATATTTTTCTTTATTAACTAATTACCCGCATTGTCAATATTATTTATTAGTTAAATAAATAATTTAATTCAATACTTGTACTAGTTGGTCACTTACCATGAAAAATACGACGAAAAAAATTAAAAATGATAGGAATAAATATGAGGACGTAAAAAAAAATTAATAAATCATCGTGCTACGAGATTATATAATGAAAATGTAATTTATTTGATGTGGTGCATGACTTAACGTAAATGGAAAATAATGATGAACGTTTTTTTTTTTTTTCAATGAGTTGGGATCGATGAATGCATGTTTAGTTGAAAAAATTCATTACAGCCAAAAAATGTGAGAAAAAATTTTTTTTTTTCAACCGAAAAAAACTTTTTTTAATTGTTATAAATGCAACAATTGGAAGTAATAATATATTTGATGACTGTAATGAAAAAAATCGTCTTCACACACTCGATGAGTCACTGGTTGCAATGATGAGGTAACACTTGTCTTAATTGTACTTATTTTTATCAAATTATCCAATCGTACGCTCATATATCCTCAACTACAGATTAATTTTTCCATTTTCTTTTCCTTCATTAATCATGATTAGATATACACAAACTGTCATTCGATCGGTTTTAGCCCTTTTTTTGTGTTTACAAAAAAATAAACAGTAACAATAATTTAATTCTCGTTTTTTCGATTTTTTTTTTGTCTCATTATCCTTGACACAGTCCCAACGTGGTAAATTTATTGATGAGAAAAAAAAAAAAACATTAAACATTCAAAAAAATAACACACACACGCACACACGGGTAAATAAAAATTATAATTGTATTTAACATCAGTTCAAGAAGCTATTCAGACTGTTTACAATTTTTTGTTTTGTCAGTCAGAAAAAAAATTTGTATATAAATTGAGATATAGTTGGATTATATAAAAAATATATATTTTTTTTATACAAGTTGAGAGGAAATCAAGTAGGAAAATTGTAGTTTTTTGTATGTAATGAATAAGTATATAATTTTTTTATGTGTATATATATGAAAAATAATGTATTTTTATATAATTTGACAATTTTTCGCATCAATAATGGCAAAATGATGCATTAACGAACGTTTTTCGCAGAAATTCGCCGTTTTTGTGATTTTTTTTCTTCAAATTTTTCACAATAACTCAATAACTAAGCAAAATAATGAAATATGTTATAGAAATTATATTATTAAGGATTAAATTATCTATAAAAAATGTAAAATAAATTTTTTCAAAACTCTCACGGTTTTTGAGATATATTACTGTTTTTTTTTTTTTTTGAAATTTTCATTTTTCTTAAATATCTCAAAAATGACGCAAAATTTGAAAAAAATTTATTCGATATTTTTTGTAGAAAATTTAATTTCCAACAATTTAGATCTCATGAAATTTTTCATTATTTTGCTCGGTTACCGAGTTATTACTGAATAAGCAAAAAAAAACCATGAAAATGTCATGATCGCATTGAAAATTTATAAATAAAATTTTACAAATGCAACAGAAAATGGAAACATTTGCGAAAAATTATGTAATAACAATTTTTTTACAATGCCGGTACAAAATGTCGGTCACTGAGATTGCTCGAAAAATCTATAGATTTTAACTAGAAAATTTTTTTTCATCTTCAAATTCTAACATTCCAGACACAATCGAGCAATAAAATATTTATTAAATAAACAAATTATTGAATTTTTGCGTTTTTTTTTGTTCAAGAATTTTTTTTATATATATATATACTTGTGTATAAAAATTAAAAATATTTTTTTCAACATACATTACATACAATTAAATACAATTTACAGAAGAAATGGAAATTTTATTCACTACAATTCAACTATATTTCAATTTTTACACGGCATATTTTTATTAACATGTGTAAACCGTAAAAAACAGCTTAATCAAAATAAAACTTTTACCTGCCGGGACTGGCGGAACAATGTTTGTTTGTTTTTGTTTTCTGTTTCTAGTATACAACATCACTGGCTGCAGGATCATCGATATATTTTTTTTTTTTCGTTTTATCTTCGGGGATTGATAACCAACTTGAAATGTCTCGGGGAGTAGAGTTGCAATAATTACATTGGACTTATCACAGAACATGTATGGCATTAATTATCATCGTTATTAATGTAATGGTATTTAATTAATGGTAAAAACTAAGTTCGGAGGATCGGGAAGCCAGTAAAAATATTAATAAACAAATTTTATGTATCTCTCGGTTGCCCATAATTCAATTTTCCCATCGAAAACTTATTTTTCTTTTCAAAAATTGTTTTTTTTTTTTTTTATCAATCCATTAGTCGAATTATTTTTTTTTACTTTTATAAAAAAAATACATGAGCAATTCAGCCTCTGCAACAAAATTTTCCCATAAAAAAAAAAAAGCCAAAATTTCTTTGATTTTCAATAATTAAAATTTTTTTTTATTATTATAAATTAAAGAAATTTAAGTTATTTTGATGCGTAAAACTGAGATTGTACCTCCCATGAATTTTTAAATTAATTTTTACCATATTTTACAACAAAGATTTTTTTTTTTTTCTAGAATTGACTAAAATTTATTTTTTTTTATTTTTTTTTATACAATTCTCATATTTTCTTGTCCCTATGTACCTGTTTATGTTTGTTTATGTTCTTATCAATTAATTCATGTATTTTTCACACAATAAAAAAATTTTCCTCATCGATTAAATCATCAATCCCCAATAATTTCATTTTTTTTTTCTTTTCCTGTCAGCAAAAAAA
>MVJL01001623.1:0-43264 GCA_002156465.1 Macrocentrus cingulum | reverse complement strand
GATAGCAAACGACCTAATCAACATTCTGAGCACGAGGAGCCGATCCCGCCCATATCTCGCCTTCCAATCGTAAATCGCTTAATTGTGACGCTAAAGATCACAAGTACACAATTTCCTATATGCCCTTGGCTCATTGATAACGTGAAAAAACAAATTCAAACATCAAAAATCTTGCCTTATTCCGTGGCAGAACATTGAAACGAAAAAATTGAATAATTTTTAAAGCTATATGTCATAACAAAGAATTTATTATAATAATTGCTAAATAATCCGTCGTTTTTAACTTCTTTTTTTATATTAATAGTAAAGAAAACGAATGATATAGCTACTCATTCTCAAGAAAAAAATTATTTAAGGAATATTCAAATCTAAGCTGAAATATTTTAATCATGAAATTTAATGCATTTTTGTTGGTTTATAAAATATGTGTAAAAATTTTTAATTTTCTCTAGTTGGTACGGCTAATGCTAATAGATAGGGTGCCAATACTGTCACACCACAAAAAAAAAACTCATACACCAGTACAACCTCAATTCTCCTCTCAATCCTAAAAATTATATTTTTCAGTTCAAAAGGATTTTCCTGATCTTGAGAAGCAATTTCTTTTTTAAAAAATTTTTTTTCTTATTTTTTGGTAAATTAGTTCGACTCTCTTTGTTTTGATTGATCTAAATTTAATTTTCCAAAGTATGTAACCAGAATAATGACGGCATAGAATCGCGATTTTATTATCCGACGTTAGAATCAAGGCCCAGATGAGATATTGGAACGCGTTTCACTGAGGCTATACCTCATCGAAATTCGGTTCAATCAGTTTCAGATTATTTCAAGACCATCAAATCAACTCTAGAAATTTTTTCTCAAGTAATTAATAGTCAAAAACCCAATAGACAGGTGCTTCAAGTTGAAAAATAATTTTTTACACTGATTCAAATATTAATATAATAGTTTTTTCGATGAATTCAACTTTTTTTCAACGTTTTAAAGTGTATTTAATGCATCTAACAATTGATTATTAATACTCTCAGTCCACTTACTTTTGCCAAAACTCGACGATTAATATATTTTTTTCCCCCCGATAGAAAATTATGTTATGACAAAAAATTCGTGTGCTTGAATTTTCTTTAGTTACTATACGGCCAATGTTAAAAAAATAGAGTGTCAATGCTGCCACACCAAAAAAAAAAAAAAATCACACCGACAGTACAACCTTTTAACAAGTTTATTGACAAATTTTTCAACTACAAAGTATTTTAATATTGTAGAAATAAATTTTTATTTTATTTCTAGCTATTCGCTCAGCTCTAGAGGCGAGAAAACCGAAGCTTTTATTACTCTTTATAAACGTTTTTGAAGCAACCGGCTCGATTAAGCTGTCAAATGCACGTATATGAAACTGAATAACCTCCTCAAGAGGCCTCAACGCTGAGGGTGTCACCCGCTTAAATAGAAAACTCGGCAAAAAAAAATATATAAAACCACATACGTGACTATTAGATTATCGTGGTACATCATAGAACTGTTTATTACAATTTTATGATGAAAAAAAAATTATTTTTCAACCACTATTGTTACCAGAAAATTAATTAATCGGCAAGGATTCGTTCAAAAAATATACTTTGATAATTTTAATTCATTTAAATATATCTTAAAAACGAAAATTATAAATTTACGGCGAATATATATTTAATAAGGAATTTGCAGGTATTATGGGACATGCGTTACACGTGGATACAAACTTTAGTCGACCTTGCATTAAATCAACAACACAGCGTATCACAATGGGGATTAGATGGCTAGAAACGATTAAACGATTAGGTGAACAGGTTTTTCCGGTTGATCTATATATAGTTCTATTGAAATGTTAAACACAAGATGTTATACGATAATTCCAGTTGTATTTTATATATTTTTAATTAAAAAACGAAGAAAAGTCTTTTGAAATGATTTAGTTATTCAAACAGAAAAACTCGAGTTGAGTGAAAAATGTCCTTTTTTTTAACAAAGAGTTTTATGGGAGGCTTACATAAGACCTCTGCATATGACATAAGGCATGGCGTATGCTAAATTCAAGATGTAAATCAAGTCAGCAGTTACATCCCAAAATAATAAATTTTCAACGCTTGAATAATTTAAAATTTTTCTATTTGTTTTAAATTCACATATAGAATTTTATTTCCCCCCACTTATGATTTTGTTTTTCATTCGAATTCACTGACGAAATGTCTTTGTTTACGGTTTTTATTGTACTAAAGGAAAAAAAATAAAATTTAATTAAAAATTTTATTCTATACATTTTTATATGGAATTGAGTAATCAATCATTTTACTCTATAGTGCTACTGGGTTATCAGTAACAAATGAAGAAAAAGAATCCCAAAATCTTGCATTTTTCGTGATTTTGTTTGTTTGTTTTTTTTTTTTTCGTTTTGTCGCAAAAACTCGGTAAATAAAAAAAAAAAATAATGAAAAATATCATTAGAGATAAAAGATTGAAAATTAAATTATCTATAAAAAATGTTTTTTAAACTTTTTTTGTATCCCCCTTAGTTTTTGAGATATTATTGATTTTTTAAAATTTCAAATATCCCTTAAATTAATTCAGTAAAAAATCAAAGTGATAGTATTGAATTCTCACATAATATTTTATAATAAATCATAGAAGCGTTTTTTTCATCATTATTTACTTATCACAAATATTATTATAATTATCGAAAGAAATTTTTTAATCAATGCAAGTTGGTGTTTGATATTTAATTATGCTCTAGCATGAATGAATTTCCTTATTAATTTTACATCCCAATAATGTATTTATAATACGTATTCATAAAAATCAAATATAAAATTAAAAGCGAAAATAATAACTCATTCACGATAACTCATTAAAAAATCTAATCAAAAAGCATAAACCGTACTAATTATTAACTAGAATTCCATAAAACCATTGAATATATATTTTAAAAAATATTAAAAGACTCTAATAAATAAATATTGACACTATAATTCAATGGAGATGATAAAATCGTGAAATATACTCTCTCTCCTCAGTGAATATAAATCACGTTGAAATTCTTTGAACAATCAAATATTTTATTGATAAAGTAGTGACCACGCGGAAGTAAACAGTGAAAGAATGCCACGTGACGTTGAAAACCATCGTCAAACTCGTGTGCGCCCCCAAACTTCCATTTATCTAGTCGTTGAACGAGTCGTTCGCCAAAATAAACCGGTCAATAGTCATCGGCGTCGCTTTGTCTAGACGCAGCCGAGTCATGTATTTCAAGAGCTTCTTTACACAGTGAATAAGTACGAGAAATTGAATGACTACCTGCCAGTCATAATAGGAGGACGATGCACAATGAAATGTGAAAGTAAATCCGAGATAATCAAATGACTTACCTCATCTAGACGCGGATGCTGATGGCTGCAATGGCGTTCGGCAAATATCGTGTCCACCATGTCCACTCGAATCATAAGAATCAGTAAAATAACGATAATTGTCAAATACAGGGCCACGGTGACGCATTGCATCTTTAAACGCACACGGGACGCCATCACACAACACCAGCACACGATCACGGCATGACACGAACTGAAAGCCGCGCGTTCGACATAATCTGACTGACACTATTGCATCCGGAGGCCGCATGCACAATCCTGGCGCCACAAGCCCTACGCACGTACACCACTCGCGCACCATAAACACTCTTTGCACTGTCGAACAACGCGATGAA
Organism: Macrocentrus cingulum; assembly: GCA_002156465.1. Lineage (NCBI taxonomy): Eukaryota > Metazoa > Arthropoda > Insecta > Hymenoptera > Braconidae > Macrocentrus > Macrocentrus cingulum. Next base: position 39,531 of record MVJL01001623.1, on the reverse strand, counting down.
ATACGCCCCGTGGCGACGATCGAGTGTCCCCTCACATTGCGCATGAAGAGTGTAAATCATCAAGAAACCGATTGAAGCGTGAAATTGGATATTTTTTTGTTAAAATAAGAAAAATTACTCGTGAACTTGAGCATGACATTGATCAGCCGACAGACCGACGCCGCCATATGCAAAGTGACAGTGGCGCTGCGCATGGCGACGCACGCGCGAAAATTCAAAAAAAAATTTTCTAAAAAAATCGCGTCTTGATAAATTCTATTGACTGTATAAAATTTTTTAATAAATAAAAAAAAATGATTAGTAATGAATTTCGCCTCGTTAATAAATGATATTTTTATTTACAATTATAGATGTAATTTACAATTATTCCCGAACCAATTTTTACTCATTTCGCAATTTTTATTTACACAATGAGGGCATCTAGTCATAAATTTAGGAGTAACTGGCTCACTGGATTGCAGATGCTTTGAGACAATATCAGTAAGTGCATCAATGAAAATAGGATGATCATTTGGAGCAGCTGCACGACGTATTCTTTCAATTCCAAGCTACAAGGTTAATTAATTAAATATCAATTTGAATTAAACTCGTCTATTATATCGCAAATATACTCACCTCTTTGGCCAATTCATCGCAATATTCAATGTCCATTTCATGGAGAGTTTCAATGTGCTCATTGACAAAAGCTATGGGAACGAGAATAAAATTTTTCGTGCCCTGTTGGACATAACCTTTCAGTGCCTCGTCGGTCAGAGGTCCAAGCCAGGCCAATGGTCCAACCTGAAATTGAAAATATATAAAACACTTGTTATTCACCGAGAAAATTTATCTAGTAATCATAAAAGTAAAATCTGTGAGCTCTTAAATTACAAATAATTGTCTTTATGATGTTCAATTGAAGTAAATCAGTTCAAGGCGATTAATAAACATCGTGAGTAATATTCAACAATCATTTCAGTGTTCTACAATTAATTTGCCTAGATTACTGTCTATTGTATTAATTAAAAAACAGTGAATACCTTGGATTGCCACACTAAATGGTAAGGATTGCAGTGATTTAGTTCGTTCATCACCATGTGCACGGTTGCACCGACTTCGCTCGGATAGGAATCACCTCGGTTGACTGCCTTCAAAGGCAATGAATGCGCGGAAAATAATATATGAACTTGGCTTCGTATTTCCTGGGGAAAATGCTTCAATTCATCTTTAATTCGCTCGGCAAATACTTTAGCAAGCAGTGGATGAGTAGGCCATCTATCAATGACACTGAGCCTCATATTGTTTGGTAAACCTCTGAAAAAAAAAATTTATTTAGAATTTTATGAGATTTATAGCTAGTTTGTTTTGTAGAAAATTAATATCCGACTATTACTTAGTCTTGTAATAATTATAAATGACATTAAAACTCGAGCCAGATGTTGCACAACTGTACTGTGGATATTGCGAGAATATTACAGTATGTTCCACGCCGTCTCTGAAATGAAAATTAATAAACTCATTAATTATAGCTTTTACAAATTTTTTTTTCTATTCAAACTCTAATTACTTTCTCGTTTATTATTTTTACCTTCTTGTATTGTCAGGAATTATTTTTAATAAATTGCTCGGTAATTGCAAAATTGCATTACACACAAAAAAATTGTATTTAAAATTTTTTTTTTTTTTAGAAATTAAAACTTACTGTTCAATTTTTTCCAAAGCATCAGCAGTCAATGGATCAGCATAACGAAAAGCCACATAATGTTTGTGAGGAGCAGTTTGTGGTGATACTTTATCCAACTGCTTACATAATAATTGTCCTTGCAAATTTGACCATTTTAGGATTGGCGATCCACCACCAATCTCCTCATATTTTTTTTGTATTGCACGAGTCCTTCGTTTGGCAATCCAAGGGCCCAACTGACTATAAATCATATAAAAATCTGTTTAAAATATCCAACTAATTGAAGATTTTTTTTACTTATAAAATGAATTTACCCCTGAATAGGTAACTGTATCATGTCTCGATCTGTCATAATTCTCAGTAAATACTCGCCCACCTGATCTGTATGAGTAGGTCCACCCATATTGAGCATTAAAATACCAGTCTTGGGCTTGGGCTCATCCTCTACTTTGATTTTAGCACTCAGAGCACTTGAAAACCGGCTGCCAAATAATTTGTTCCGGGCAAAAGAACCTATAAACAAATAAAATAATATTAATTCTTTCCAGAGATCATCAGAGACAGAGGTAAGACAGAAAATTGTGAAAATACTCACTGAATAAGGCGACATTGCCCAATTTTGTGACGTTCATCTTGTCGAATTTTTGCACAGTGATTGGATTTAATATTTATCAAGTACTTGAAAACAAAGGATGACAAGCTATTTTACTTACAATTTCACTGTGCTCGATTGTTGGAATGTTAGGCTAGGGATGTATTTTCATGCACACATTCTTAACGCCGTCAGGCATGCTCGGAAACGCTCAAGAGTGCTTCGTTGAACAGGCAGCTCAGAAGACTGCTCAACTATAAGCAGAATAAAGGAAAATATGTACATCCATACATGTACGTATGCAAATAAGTCAGCTGTTGAACCAGGCGGTGGCATCGCCGTGAGTTTGGGAGGTTAGAATTTTCTGCGATTAATGTCAAACACATGTGACTAAATTATATTAAATTAATTAAATAATAATCATAAAAAATCATGTCTGAAGAACTTAATTCATCCAAATTGGGGACTCTGGATTAGTAAGTTAAAGTTTATAAATTTAACACAGAAAAGAAAAAAATATCTTCATGTCACAAAAATTAACTGAAAAATTTATTATTAGCTGGGAACAAGTATATGAAGATGAAATAAATAATTTTGAAGACCATGGAGATGTTGGAGAAGTCTGGTTTGGCAAGATAAATGCACAAAAAGTCGTAAAGTAAAAAAATTTATTTATTTTTTTGACATAAAATTGATGATTGTCTTGATTTTAATGGTGAATTTTTTTATCAGATGTATTGTTGAGGATTTAGAACTGTCAAAAAATGACCTAATTATGGATTTAGGCTGTGGAAATGGTTGGACACTCATACAATTGGCTAAACGAGGGTTTAACAATTTATTAGGAGTTGATTACTCACCAAAAGCTGTAGAATTGGCGAAAGCAGTGTTGCAAAATGCTGAAATTAATGGATTAACTATTGATATCATGCTTTATGATATTCTCCAATCAAATCAGCACAATTTACCGAGTAATTTGAAGTTAATTCATGATAAAGGGACGTATGATGCGATATGCTTGAATCCGGATAATCGCCAGGAAAAAAGGATGAAATATGTAGAAAATGTACATCATTTATTGGCTCCCAATGGATATTTCGTGATTTCTTCGTGCAATTGGACCAAGGATGAACTTATAAGTCATTTTGAAAATTGTAAGTATTCAATTTTAATACAACCATGAAAAAAAAAAAAACGTTTTTACCTTTAAAAAAATGACAATATTTAATTTTAATTCAAGTTTCTTTCATTAATTTAATTTTCTATTTAATTTATTTTATAGATTTTGTAATGACACGTGCTTTAAACACTCCAGAAATCACATTTGCTGGAAAAAAAGGACAATCTGTGACAAATTTAATATTTAAAAAGAAATAAAATTCTTAAAAAAAAAATCGAAGAATTGAGAATTTTATTTAAGTGCAGCACAGAAAAAAAAAAATGTTTTACAAGAATTTCTTCGTGACTTAAGTTAAAAGTTAGCATACAAACTTTACAAAATACACTCTAAGTATGTTTGATGAAGTTTAGCTTGAATGGCAAGCGAAGAAAACGTGGCCAACAAACAGATTCGTAATGTTATTGTTAAAAGTTAAAAGCATTATTTCATCGGACGAATTTCAATCCAATTGCTGCCTGTCCTTCGACCGTGAAGTAAGTTGAAATTTTTATTATTTTAAGACATACTCAATAAAATAAGAAGACCCATCACCAGGCCTATCGAAAGATTGATAGAATTGAAGCCTGTAAAAAAAATTAGAAAAATTATTATCAATCGAAAAAAAACTTTTTTATTTTGAGGGATTACCGTTGCATAGAAAATTTTCTTCAACATATCCTTCTTTGCACTGGCATTTTTTCTCTCCCGCCGTATTGTTTCCCACAATGCATTGTGCCTTTTCACCGCACTCCTCGTGATCGCGACATGATGCTCCTACGCCTGCAAAAAAAAACAACATTCAGTTTTATTTTATTACCCAATAATTAGCAAACACTTTAAAACTTTGTATACGTTTTATGAGAGCATTTGATTTTATTTTTTTTTATTGCCAGCTACGAGAGAACGCGAATTTACATAGATAACAAATATATAGCTGGGGTTATATATACTGTCGTTGGGTACGTGACGTTCTATGCAAATGAATCGCCCCCATATACATTTCTTCCTTTCAATATTAATGAAAATATATATACATGTAATTTTTGGCTTCGAACTTTTTTTTTCATGCTATTTTTAATTCACATTAAAATTTTTCAGATTTATATAAATTTATATTTATCACATATTGATCAGTACCTTTAAATTTATTTGTACAAAAACCATTGATCGGTGCAGAATAATCTCCACAAAGACACCTCATTGTTTTAGGATCACGTGGATCAGTCATACAGGTGGTGTTTTGTACTGCAGCACAATCTGATTCAACTCTGCATTCTTTCGCCTTTCCCACTGAAACGTAAAAACAAAACAAATTTTTCGATTTAATAAAATTTTTAGAATCATTGGTTTTTCAAGCTTATTTTTTAAGCCATGAAATTGAATGTGTAGAAAAATGTCTTGAGGCCATAACATGCTCATGTTAGCCTTGGCACTGAAAAATAATCATTAGATTTTCGATTTTTCCGTCGTCGGTCATCTTAGCTGCACGAATTTCTCGACGATATATCCAAGCAACATTTATTGTGTGTCCTTATATGCATTCGTGTCTTAACTACTTTTGATAATGATCAAAAAAAAATATATTATTTTCCCCTAAGATACTTTTATATATACAATCGCAGTCACGCATACATCAAACGGTAAATTTCACGTTTAATATCCACCAACACCCTCTTGAAATCCCTCTGCAGTGTGACCTTCTTCTCACTAATGTTTTTTAATTTCTTGTAATCTTACATTCACATTCATTATATCGTTTTTTTTTACCTCTGAGCGCATGCATGAAATTACATAGAACAGAATGAAATAGAATGATTGAGAGTTTGATAAAATAAATTTGATTATTCAAGTCGATTTTATGGTTTAGTTGGTGTTTATAGTTACTTTTAAGCATTAAAGCTGCTCTTTTATTGATGGATTTTGATGGGAAAAAGCTGAGGCTTGTTTGAGTTTTTGTAAAAATAGTGCAATCATGATTATTTCAATGTTATAACCGCTTTTACTTCAGTGTGAAATATACAAGCTTTGTGTAATATGATGATGCGAGTCGTGCAAGATCTAGTTACAGCCATGGTAGCCAGTCTTCGGGCCGGGCCGTCCACCACTTCGTCCCGAACTAGTTAAGCGACCAAATTCTAAAGCCGTTCTACTCGTTACCAGGTCGAATGCTAGAACGAGAGATAACTCTGCCAGTGTCTATCCGAACACAAAGAATATTCTATATCAATAATTAATTTATTCTACATAATGACAAAAAAAAAATCTAGAGAAGCCGAGGTAAAATCCACGATTTTTCTTTTTTATTTAAAAAAAAAAAGCGATAAAAAACGTTTTTTTGTTTTACAAATGCTATAACTGCCTATGATTGAAAAAATATTTTAAAAAAAACTTATATCGTTTTTAAGAGGATGAAAAAATTAGAAAAAAAATATTTTCAACTTTCTCGGCTGTCTCTACTCTATTTACATTGAGTGTCAAACATACCAGGTGTTGGGGGTGGTAGTGGATTCGGATTTTGTGGACTTGTCTTGCCAAAAGTTGTTAGAGCACTTGCAGAAAGTGAGAATGAAACCACGAGGAATCCAAAATTAAATAAAATTATTCCCTTCATTTTTTTTATGTTTGTTTCGATTAAAAAAAATTTTTTGTTTTTACTATACAGTTATTATTTGGATATCTTATGGATGGTATTTTTAATAATATCAAATTTTAGATCACTATCACTTGAATTTATCACTTTTTAATTTTGTTAGTTTTTATTACTTTTTTTTCGTATTAAAGTTTCTCACCTACTAGCCCCTTTCGACTGCGTGTCAGAGTGGCATGCGAAAGCCTTTTAAGTCTTCGTGCCCCCACTCTAAAAGACTTTGTATTCCGTGACGCCCACCACCCTCGCGCAAACCTTAATACAAATCTGACAAAAACCATGATTTCACTTATTTGCCGCAGAATATCCAAATAATCTCGATTAAAGTCCAATATTTTCATTTTTACATATTTTACCGTGAAATCAATTTTAGTTTTTTATTTGCAGTAATAAAAAGTTGAAATTAAATATTTTATCCAAACAATTACTTTATAGTCATTAACGCAAAAGGTTTTTTTTTTTTTTTCATTATACACTTAGGAAATGCTAAAAAATAATAAAAAAAAGTGCATAATATTTGAAATCATAAAGAAAATCGATTCAGTTACTTTGTCGAATTTACAGCTGCATTTTTACTGCTTTATGATAGGTAAAGGTATTATTTCCTGCACGATATACACTATTACAACGTCCGGTCATGTGAAATTTATAAATGAACAAAATAAATATACAAATTTTACTTGTGGATAGTTTATAGTATCTCTAAACTATTTTTAATCTTCATCGAGTGTATTGATCTAACATATAGAGCATGATGTGTCAAGACGTCATGAATAAGAAAGCATTCGATTTCGTAAATTAGGTTTTTTCACTCACAGGAAATTGGAATTTTTTTTTTTCCTTTTTTTTTTACATAATAACATTAACAATAAAATTTTATTAACAGCTTTATATTTATTTATTACTTGAATTTTTTAGGGATAATAAAAATTTTCCAGATGATGAAAAAAAATGAAAAAGGGACCTATCTGATATTCATTGATCGTCTTGTTTATCAGACGATAAAAATTCCCCAATCAATCTGCCAAGATAAGGATTCAACCATAAGAATAATACCTAAATCATTAATCGTGCAGTGACCGAACATTAATCATGTCGTGGACATCAGTTCAGTTGGGTTTATTCTATCTCATTTTTTCGGGCATTTATTCCACCAAACTTGCCGGTTCGTAATATAACATAAAAATAACCCATTTCTACAATTTCGCTGGCCATTTCTCGGTCTCTAAGCATAATATGCTTGCCCTAATCCCAATCATCGTGATATGGATCTGTCTTCGACACGCAATCTGTCAATTTACCAAGGCCTCGTAATTTTCGTTCAAGACAATTAAAAAATAACCTCATCATATATTTCACCTTTATTACCAACAATAATGAATATACATAATTATTATAATTTATATTATTTTTAGAAAATCATTGTCATACTCCTGACCCAACTAATCCATGCCCCTGTGCTGCTGGATTCATCAGTAATGCAGAAAAAACAAAATGTTTAGAGAGTAATTATTTCATAGTTGATAAAAAAATTTTATTATACATTTTTAAATATATTAATTTAATTTTTTTCCAGTTGCTACTGAGTATGGTGATAACTGTTCAGAGTCTATTCAGTGCTCGGAATTTTTAAAGGCCGGTGGATCGTGCATTGATGGATACTGTGCCTGTTCAATCGGCTATCATTACTTACAAGGCCAGTGTATCAAGTCTCACGGCTTGGGCGAAGCTTGTCAATCGTCCGACGAATGCTATGTCAATTTTGATAATAGTGCTGCGACGTGTAGAAATAATCAATGCCAATGTGACGATAATTTTTATCAGCGAGAGTATCGCACTTGTCGGCGAGCAGCTCTAAGTATATTTTCAATAAAAATAAAACGCTTTAATCACTATTACCGTAAATTAAACTCTGTTTTTTATTTAGAAGTTGGTGACGATTGTTTGATTGATGACGACTGTCGATTTCAGTCAGCCACCTGCGATCGGATGAGTAAAATCTGCCAAAGTACCATCGGAACATTATCCAGGATCGAGCAATCAATTGCAATAATTGACTTTTTTAAAGCTGAAAATATCAGTATTTAACTAATTTTTTTTTTTCACTGAATTTTAGAGCAATTACTTTTTTTTATTAACATTAATTTTTTTATATTAGATTACACCATTGGTTGTAACTGTATGTCAGACGATGATTGCTCAAAAATTCCGTCATCAATTTGCAGTCTTTCAAAAAAATGCATTTGCAAACGTGGCTTTTTTCCTTCTACAGACATGAAATCATGTACAGCTGGTAAATATATTCATTATTTATTGAAATATTCAGTGGGTGTATCATAAAATGATGTTGAAAAACACACAGATATAATGAAACTTTTATTCCAGAACTTGGTAGCAGCTGTGATTCAACTGAAAAGCCGCAAATCAGAGATACAATCTGCTTCAACGGACATTGGAGCTGTCAGATGACAAAAGTAGCAAATCGAAATAATCGAAAATGTGAAAAAGTCACGATAAAATACAATACTTCCTGCTTGCTCGATGAAAATTGTTATATTTTTGGTCCAGACGCAATATGTCAAAAGAAGAAATGTATTTGCAATGAAAATTCTCATTTTGTTGAAAAAAAATCCTTTTGCTGGATCAACAAACATCTAAATAACCATTGTCAAGCTGATGAAGATTGTGTTCAAGGTTTCAGCAACATATCTGCAGTGTGTATCAAAAATTTGTGCTCGTGTCCGCGCGGAAGTCACATGAACTTGAATAAGACAATGTGCGTTCAGGATGTCGATTGTAAGTGATATTCCACGCATGATAATTTATTATAAAATTGTAAATATAATTTTTTTCAGCTCTTGGAGAACCCTGCATCGAAGATAATGACTGTAAATCCATCGATTTCGCCATCTGCCAGGAGAATAAGTGTTTTTGTCAAAAAACTTACTTCCCACAGGATAAAAAATGTATCAAAGGCATTGGAGCATTCTGTTTAATATCCGACGAATGCAAAACAAATCACTCTATTTGTTCTGGAAACAGTTGTATCTGCGATGCAAATTACGTTCCTTTTGGTCACCGTTGTCTTCCTGGTAGGAATGAGTGTTTGTAGGACTAAAAAACGTTTTTTAACTGTTGTATAATTAATTTCAAGTACGAGAATACGAGCATCCATGTGTTATTAATGCCCAATGCAGGCCTATAACTGAAAATTCAATTTGTACATCGAAATCGCAGTCGCTGATGAACTACTCTGAGAAACCGACGCTGAACATGTTCTGTCGCTGTCCGCCAAAGTATCACTACAACTACGGATCCTGCTATCGCAAACAAGGTATAAGATTATTCGATTCAACTCGCAGTGAGACATCCTCTAATTACTCAATTATTTTTGATAGTATTAGGAGAAGTTTGCAATCACCGTGGAGAGTGCTACGTCAATTCGCATCCGGAGAGTGTTCTCTGTTATATGGGAGTGTGCATGTGTAGCTTCAATGCTGTTCAAATTAATTCGACATTTTGCCAAAGTAAGTTAGATAGTGAGTTACTTTTTAAGGCAAGCTTATCTAATTAAGACTTACTAAGGATATTGCTGAGAGTATTATTTTTTTTTTTCATTGATAATTGTAGAAAAATGGATTGTAATAATTTTTTACTTGACAATCAGCTCATCTAGTTTAATTTTTCTTATACAATGAATTATACATTTAGTAGTAAGAGTTAGATTATTTTATCAAAAACTTTATTATTCGTGCATATTATGTTAAAAACAAAAGTTATCAGTAAAATGAACTCTAAAATTTATGTCAAAATTCGGTTTTTGTTGTAAAACTTGATATTTTTTCTTATTTCAATAATTAAAACAAAATAACATGGAATAACATACTAGCCCGTAATTAGGTATTACGTTAAAAAAAATTTTTTAATTTCCTCTTTTTTACAGACACTTCTGACAGGACTTTTCCAAACATTTGGATGCTGATTTTATTAATTGTAAGTAATACCGTAGTTATTATACACCAATTTTGAAAGTTCAACTAATAATATTATTCTACATGTGATTACTTTGAAAAATTAATAATTTTTTAATTTAAAAATAAAGTACAACATGAACGAGAATTTGTTTTGCACATGTACTTGAGTCACAAATAGCACAAGCATAAAAAATGCCTATGCAAATCGAGTGAGACTTACTCTTTTTTTTTTTCTTCTTTGAAAAATTACTCGTAGAATTGCAGTATCGTCTAGTGTAATTATAAGATTAAAGTTAGACACCAGTGAGAACTTAAAAAAATTGAAATAAGTATATAGCATGTGTCGTTAAGTTTTGTATGCGATAACAGTGAAAAACATGATGTGCTGCACGCAAACCCGGACTTTTCATATGTGCCTTACAAATGACGTCGTAATGCCACGTGGTAAGGTTTATGACGTCACTTACATAACTATATATAGGAGGTCAAGGTGTTTCTCGAGGATAAACCGCCTTGGAATACGGACTCATCCCTTTTCTATCCGTTGAAAAGCTGCGAATTACAATCCTGTGATTACTCTGGCAGAGTGTCGGCGAATTGCGGGGGTTCATGAGCGATCAGGAAGTGCACACTGGACGGCCAGGTATTTTGTCAAAACCTATCAGTCATCAGGGCAGCCAGGTAATCGATTCTATCGTCACGAAGGTCTTAGCTTCTTGATGGTTGTACAGACTACTTGAAAAGGTCAGAATGTCTTGGATATAGGGCACAGAGAGACGATATCTGTCTGCACACGAAAAGGACTCGCCTTGTAGATTAGGAAATGTTTTAGTGACCATGCACTAGTGAATGAACATTTGAGATTGATTCTTGGTGACCTGGATGGTAGTTGAGATAGTAGTTGTTGTGATAGTATAGGAATAAATGGATGATCTGAAATATTTCTACTATAAATTACTCAGAGCCCCCTTTTTCACATGTTGAAACGTACAACCCTTAAAAATTGACCGAGTTGTTCTTTTTTTTTTTCTTCTCATAAAAATTGATTTTACTGAGCTAGACAAACGTCGCAGTGGTTTCCTTGCAATTTATTTGCGATTGTGTTATATATTTGATCGCGTGTACTGTTGCACATAGTGAAACAAGACTTTTGCGTTATTTAGCGACGCCTAACAGAGGTCAAGGATAAATGTATCGCGCAAAACGTGAAGAATATATTCATGCCAAGTAATTTGAACTGATGGGAAAATATCTTTACATTAAATTATGCTTAAAAAAATTTTTAAAATACATTATTTAATTAATTTTTTATGTATTATTTATTTTTATTGATATATATGTAATTTAAAAAATTATTATTATTATTAAATTACTAAATTAATCGTGAAATTTAGTTGGATATCTTTTACCACTAGTCGAATTTATTGAAAATTGTGGATGCACTCCGACAGTAATAATGGAAAAAATTATTCTCGTCCATTTAGTAGAATTTACCAAGCTCTCGCTGAGCTTCTATGACCGAGAAATTTTATGTACTTGTTCAAAGATGGCGCTGCTAGCGTGAAAAAAGCTTGAAAGCTCTTTTTCTCAATTATAGCTATTTCACTGGGAATTTTTCGACTTTAAATAAAAAAAAATATATTATATTATAAATCGATAATAATTTTTATTAATTTTATTTTCCGAATTAAAATTGGTATTTTTTGACAGTATAACAAAATTTTTTTAAATTATTTTATACAGTTTATTATGTCGATAAAAAAATTTTTAACAGGAGATTTTATTGTTGATGTCGTACAATGACCTGAGATTTATTATCAATTTTCCCTCCTCGGTAGATGAACTTTTCTGATTAGACGTACAATTAATTCCAGACGACATGTTGATATAATCTAGACAGAAAAAAAAATTCGTAAATATTTAATTGTCCAACTAAAAAATTTTTTTTACTTACATTTAGACATTTAGTGACCACTATGACTTCCATGACTCCCATGATCGGAGGAGTGATCTTCCTCCATCGGCTGGTGATTTTTCATCGGGTTATAAGTGAGAAAAAATACTAAACACCAGATAACAAAAAAAATCACCAGTAAAAACCACACTCGGGTATTAAATTTGTTCCATCCAAAAATAACTTTTGTCGTCGAGTTTTTACAATTTTCATTGCAACAAATACGGTCTGTACTCCTTGTATTCATGGTGTATATAGCACTGAGACCACTTTTTCAACTAGGTTCAACAAATATCTCGACTGATAATTGATAAGACTGTCCAATCTATACGTGTGATAAAAAAAAACGACTCATATTCTTTAAAAAAAAATTTTTATTAATTGAATCTTTATCAGTTATTATTTTTATTCGTCGAGAGCAGGAATCTATATATTACAACAGTCTGTGTTCTCGTGAGACATTTTTTCCCAAGCGAAGAGCCAATACCCCAATCCAGTGCCAATGACAACTGCCAGTGCCAACCACACGTTGTAAGTCATGAAAATAAACATCAAAAAATAACTCAGGACAACCTGAATCATCTGCAGGACCGTTTGCAGCAGGTGAATACCCGACATCATTGTAGCCCTTTAAATATACAATTTTTAAATATAAAAAAAAATTTTTAATGAGGATTTTTAATCAATTGAGAAGAAGAAATTTACCTCTGGGTTTTCTTTCCTCTGCCATGTTGTTTAAAAATGCTCGCTTTAATGAACAAATGTTCCCGATAATTTTTCAGCCCTTCGTGAATTGCTCCCAAGAGAATAATGCCAATAGCAGAACCCAGGATCCCTTGCCAATTAGCCGTGCTCCACTGAGAAAATAAAATTGCACTCTCGCTGACTCCAATATGAAAGGACATCTGTCAAAATATTTCATGTATTAATTAGAAAAAGTTATTTGGCAATTTATTCGAATTTTTTTTTTTAACTCAACTTACACTCATCATTTTTAAAAATTATTTGGGCGTTGCTTCAGTGCAATTCAAGTCGAATGAACACGCATGAGATCTTAATGTCTTATCGTACGGTTAGAAGCGATAGTGATACAAATCTTTGATAAGAACTCAATTTATCATCAGAAATTTGAAGAAATATTATTATTCTTGGTTTTTTTTTTGTCGTCCAACAGAATCATTAATTTTTTTCTCATTTAAAAATGTTAATTGATTGTGATGTAAAATTTTTTATTTATTTTTTAATCATTTTTCTTTTTATTAGTTATACGACAGAGAAACGTTGCGGTGCGCCATCTCGAACGATAAAGCATATACTCTTCTTTAGAAGAAATATCGTATTATTGCTCTGCTGATAATAGAAAAAATAATAACAAATATTGTCGTGCAATTTTAGGGAATTTAATATTTTTTAATTTTTAATTTAATCAATGATATCGACATGTTGAATATATTTTCATCGATTCATTTAGTATAATAACTTTTTAAGTGTGTGAAATTTGCAATTTTTTAATTTAATTTAAAAAAAAATTGCTAAACCATTCATTGCTAGATTTATTCACTGTAAAAATTAGAAAATTGATTTTTAGATGAATAGAAAAAAATCTGACAGTTTTTAATTAATTTTTTATTTATTTTTTATGATTAACTTGAAACACGTTGATAAAAGTGTGTTTGCAACAATTGTGACTCATGAATGCCGGCGCGCAACCTGTAGCTGATCCTAAACGGCGCTATCCCTACCACGTCGTCCTTCATACTCAATTCCCCGCAATTCTCAGTGCCACTCACACCGGCCGAGCGTTTGCATCGCTCTCCTGTTCTCTCAGATATCTAGATAAATATCAAATAAACATAAATAATAGTGGGAAAAACTCGATAAATTAACCGCTCATAATGTAACGTCCGAAATTTCTTCCCAAAATGACACAATTATACATCCTCGTGTGTGAACAACTGTGAATAAAAATTCAAAATTTACTGTTAAATTAAGTTTTACAGAAATCAAACATGTTTTTAAAAAAATCATGATATTTTTGATTAAATGGGAAAAGGGATTAAATATTTTTACAGTGTCAAATATCGACGTGGAGGACGCGATAATTATTTCCGTTAAAGGGTGTAATTATAGTGATTGTGTGGACTGAACTGGAAAAGTAAGTGGTTTTTGTCGCCTAGTTGATCACTATATTGTACGTTCGATTTCCACCCAAACGCCGTTTCCATGGAAATTATGGCACCCCATCTCGACCGTTGCTGCTATACACCCTCGCACGAGAGATGTTGGAATATTATCATGGCGTTATTATTCAGAGTAACATATCTTTCAGCTTGAAACAAAATGCACACAGCATTTCAATGCATGCATACACATCTTTATATTATAAATCCAACAATACCAGTGCACGCAAATGCATGCTTATCATACTTTCTCTGTTGTTAAATTTTCCGGAAAATTATATCAAACAATTGGTTTTTTTTATTCTTCCACTGCTTTAATCAACAATATCGCGACTTTAAACTGAGTTAAAAACTTTTTTTCACACTTTTATTATCTAGAAAAAAAAACTAAAAATTTTAAATTTAATGTAAAAAATTTTTTTGTAGTGAAGTTTTTAATATAATTTGTATTTTGCTGAAATTTTTTAGTTAAAAAAAATTCTTAATTTAGTATTTTTAATGAAAAACATTTTTTTTTTTCAAGTCTGAATAATTATTTAAAACATCTGCAAGAACGATATTTTTGAATGAATGGAACTTATTTGCTAATCAAATTGTTAAAAAGTAAATTACACTATGAATTGTAATATAAAACGAGTTATAGTCTAGTATTATTGCATAAGAACTTTAAAATACACAGACAATCTTCTCTATATAACACAGAACTAAGGATTTCTCGACATAAAAATAAATATAGACAGTATAAAGTTCATGTAACCGTGAGTAATTATAATCTACTGATGACCAATCGCTCCAATTAACAATGTAAAATCGTTTATTTTCAGATTTAAAGCCTGTAACACAGCCCAGAGATAGCGAGGGAATTTTTTTCTACAAAAATGAAAAGATGACGAGTGATAAATCGAATTATTCCAACGACATTTCATAACACTATAGGATCATGGATGAAGATGGCGTGAAGAAAGACTGATTATAGTGCCAAAAAAAATTTTTTAAAATGCCTGGCCACTCAACGAAAACCAGCAGCGAGGCCATTCGAATGGAACCTCTTGGTCGAACTTCAAGCTCCAGGAGTCCGGGACAAAACGGGACAGCCAACACCGAGGTCGCAGAACTTTCAGGTAATCAAAAATAATAATAAAATAATTTTAAAACCAGTTAAAACACCAGACATTCTTTATAATTGAAAAAAATCATCTGTGTATATTAGAAAAAAAATGACAACACCCTGAAGAAATGATAAAAAAACTATATTTTTTCATTTGAGTCATATTTGAGGCGTTCTATTGTTTTTCTCAGTGTATTTTTTGGAATAAGGGTTTATTTTGTATTTTTCTCTGTACTCTGGAATACTGGAATAATTTATATTTCCTGCCTGAGGGTCGATTCCAAGCAAAAATGGAGAGACATGAGGTCAGAAGTTCGAAAGTTCAGATAGACAACATTCATATGGGCTGCTGAAATAGATCTAGATGCAATAAATAGTAAAAGGAACCTTTAAAAAAATTTAGATATAAAAGTATTCTATTTTTCCTATAGAAATTCGATGCTTTAATAATTTTAATACTCTTGTCAAAGCAAGTAATCAATATCTATTTTGAGATATTACTTAAATGATTTCTGAACACGAATTCTCATCTTTTATTTTTAATCTGATAGAAATGCGTAACTTGAGCTTTAGGGGCGCGTTTCTATACTTTAATCAATATTTAGGAAAGTCCGAGTCATCTACTCAATTTAATCAATATAATTTTTTCAAAATTTAACCCTCTAATATCCTTCCAAACTACTGCGATAGAATTATTAAAAAAAAAAAAAGCAATAAAAAATAATTTTTAATCAAGTAAATTGAAATTAATTAACAGCCAAAATTTTTTTTTTTTTAGTTACTTCTTGAAAAAAATGAATAAAACATAATATTGATATAAAATAAAATTTTACAAATTAAAAATAAATATTTTTTATTGGAAAATTTATCAAATTTGTTTATTAACATGGTTTTATGCAAGAAAAAAATGTTTTTTTTGTGATAAAATGACAAATAAAAATTTGTTTTGTTGATTTTTCCACTTGGTAATTTGAAAAAATATGTTAGGAATGTTATTCAATAGATTTTAAATAATTTTTTAACAATGGCATATAACGCGAAATCCTCTTGATCAACAAGAGGATACTTCAGAGCTTGCAAGTGTGAGAAAAGCTGTAGATGGAGCCACGAGGTCGAACAAGAGCTTTAACATAAAGCAGAAATAGCTTAGGGGTTGCTTTAGTGTGTCCGCCATTAGTGTTTAACCCTGCAAACGATATTTCTACAGGTTTTACAATAATTTTTCATTTAAATCGAAAATCCGTGCTGTGATAAAAAGAATTTTCGATGCTTTTATTTGCAAAAAATTCACGAATATCCAAAAATTATTTGAAAAATTAACGTATTAACTGCAGTAACCTTGATGGTGTGAAATATAGTTGGAGGGTGTGTGTATATTATCAGCCGTGAGATTTTATTCTGGCTGAACAGGAACAACCCTTAATTAAGGTCGCGTATGCGTCCAATGAGGGTGAAGTAAAGGGTTTTGTTTATCGGAGAGTAGCGCCTAATTCATTTGTAATGAGTGAGCAGGATGTTGATGATGTCGCTTTTTTGACAGGTGAGAAGATGATTGAGAAAATTTTTTCACCCCGAAAAACCTCTGTTAAAATTTTTTTTATGAGATGTACTACGTTTTTTTATTGTTAAATTTGTTAATTTAATTTTTTTTCAGGCGACAGCAACACTGGTTTGCATAAAAGAAGCATATATGAACACAATGGAGTGGCAGTTTGTTCACAAAAACGTGCTCTTTGTATTGTCACAATTGTGCTTGCTATTCTTTTTGCTATATCTCTCATTATTGCTTTTGCTGGGCCACAAAATAGTAAGTAAACTTTCTTTTTTTACTGTTTAAAAAAAAAAGAGATTTTTATATAAGCTAATTTTTTATTTTATTTCGCATTTATAGACTGTCCGTGTGCTGGAGAGAGACCTCAAAATTTGGAAATTGAGGGCGATGCTGAGAGTGCAGAACCTATTGCAACCAATGGAGAAGTAAGACGCTTTTTCCAACTGAAAAAAAAATTTTCACGATACTCTATCGCTTAAAATCGTCCAAGTAATCAAAGAAAAAAAAACGTTAAAAAAGAAATTTATCATTAAAAATCGTTCCTAAATCATTTTCATTAAGTTTTTCAATGTTTTAATAATTTAAAAAACTATTTTTCAGATATTTCCATGGGATAATGTTAGATTACCGTCCTTTGCCCATCCAACTCGCTACAACATCACTATCCACCCTAATCTAACAACTCTCGAAGTCAAGGGTATGAAATAAAAATTTAAATAACTAAATTAATTGAATCTTTCACGAAAACTGCAAATTTTTTACAGGCCAAGTTACTATTGAATTTTACGTGGACAAAGAGACCAATTTTATCGTGTTACACAGTAAAAATTTGACAATAACAGGAAAAGTATGTAAAAAAAAATAATTCACTAATTGATCCAACTAAAAAAAAAAATTATTTCAGATGGTACAAAATCGTAAAGGTCATGAAATGAAAATAGCAAAACTTTTAGAATATCCAAAACATCAACAACTTTATCTTCAATTGGACGAAGGAAAATTTCGTAAAAGAGGAAATTACTCTTTATTCTTAAATTTTGTATCACTATTAACAACTGAATTAGAGGGATTTTATCTCAGTACATATACAACAGCTGAAGGCGAGCGAAGGTAATCCTAAAAATACAACAAAAAAAAATCACAAAAAAATTTTAATTTCTAAAAATTTTATCTTCAGATATCTTGCAACAACACATTTTGAGCCTACATATGCTCGTTCAGCATTTCCATGCTTTGATGAGCCTCATTTCAAAGCCAAATTTCGAGTTTCAATATTTCGAGATCGTTTTCACATAGCATTGTGCAACATGCCAGTAGTAAACACTGAAGACGCTGGATTCTACATGGGCCGAGGATTGGTGACTATTTTTGAGCCTAAAAAAATTCTCTAAAATTAATTTCCACTTGAAAAAAAAACTAATATCACAAAAGTTTTTAATTCACTGAAGAAAAACCAGTATAATCAAGCCTAATGTAGATCAATAACTCTTATTTACAGCTTCGCGATGATTTTCAAGAGTCTGTAGCAATGTCCACGTATCTGGTGGCTTTTGTCGTGTGTGATTTTAAGCGTGAATCAATGCTGACCAGCAGAAACATCTCAGTAAGTGTCTACGCAGCCGAGGTGATGCTATCCCAAGCAAAATATGCCGTGGAAACTGCTGTAAAAACCATGGATTTTTACGAATCCTTTTTTGGAGTTCATTATCCACTACCAAAACAAGGTAAAAAAATTTTTTCCCTGCAATAATATGGTGTGATATGGTTGAAAAATTGAAAAAATGCATTGATTATGTCGTAGACTTGATTGCCATTCCGGATTTCGCTGCTGGAGCCATGGAAAATTGGGGTTTAGTGACTTATCGAGAGTCTTCTATTCTCTACGACCCCAAGGAAACGTCAACGGTGGCCCACGAGTGGGTAGCAGTGGTCATAGCACACGAACTGGCCCATCAGTGGGTGGGAAACCTCGTGACAATGAAGTGGTGGAATGATTTGTGGCTGAACGAGGGTGCCGCGAGTTTTTTCGAGTACAAGGGCGTGAATCACGTTAGTCCCGAGTGGAATATGATGGACCAATTCATCCTGGATAAAACCCAGTCAGGGTTAATTTTAGACGCTTTAACTACGAGCCATCCTATCAGTGTTCCCGTGAAGGATCCCGCTGAAATCGAAGCTATTTTCGACACCATCAGCTACAACAAAGGCGCCTCGATTCTCTACATGCTCGAGGGTTTTCTCGGAGAAGAAGTTTTCCGAAAGGGTTTGAATGACTATTTAAATATCCATGCCTATTCAAATGCTGACACCAATGACTTCTGGGCGGTATTTACAAAAAATGCCAACTATACTTACGATGTAAAGGTAGGTAACACGCTGGAAAACAAGATTTCACAGTAAAAATCGCGTTTTTAAATATTTTTTCTGGAGTAAAAATAAAAAACTCACTTATCTGCGTGTTTATGAGTTAAATCAATATTAACAATGATTTTTTTGATGATTGAGGAAGAAAAAAAAAAATTTTTTTCTGATCAAATTTTTCATTGAAGATTTTCAGGGTTTAACCCCTTGAAAATCTTCAATTTTTCGTTTTTCAATGATAACTCAATAATTATGCGAGATAACGAAAAATAATATATAACTTAAATAATAGGAATTTTGATTTCCTACAAAAAATGATGAATACATTTTTTTGATATTTTGTCTCATTTCTGAGATATTTTGAAAAATAAAAATTTCAAAAAATTAATAATATTTTGAAAATTAAGAGAGATATAGAAAAATTTGTTTAATATTTTTTGTAGAAAATTTAACGCTCAATCTTTTTGTTCTGATGACATTTTTCATTATTTTTTGTATTTTGCAAGTTATCATCGTAAAACTAAAATAATCACGAAAAAAACCAGATTTCCAAGGGGTACCCCTTTCGAAAATTTAGAAAAAAAAAATTTTTTTTTTATTTCAACGAAATCTCTCATAACTTATTCCAAATATAAAAAAATACTTAGTTGTTAGTTTTTTCAGATTTTTTTCAGTATTTACAACTTGAAAAAAAAATTTTTTCCATCTTTTTGGCTTTAATAACGCGAAATATTTTTTATTTCTAAAAATAATTTATCTTTTCAAGGCCATCATGGATACATGGACTCAGCAAAGTGGTTTTCCACTAGTTAGCATTTATAGAGATGGTAAAATCATTACTGCCAAACAGAAAAGATTTTTACTCACGCCTTTGGACAATGAAACGGATTTTAATCAACCAAAATCACCTTTTAACTATAAATGGTACATTCCACTCAGTTATTTCACTGATAAAGAGCCTAATATCGTCAACACCGTTTGGATGAACATGACAGAAGGTATATATATTAAAAACAAGAAATACTTTTATTCCATTTTTTCAAGCTAAAAACATTTCTTCGTGTTATTTTCAGTTTCTTTCGAGATTCCGGACGATGTACAGTACGTAAAATTCAACGTCAATCAGTCTGGATTTTACCGAGTGTCATATCCTGAAGAAATGTGGAACTCTATTATTTCAACTCTCATGACAAATCATGAAAAATTCACACCGATCGACCGAGCCAATTTAATCGACGATGTTTTCACTCTGTGCGATGCCGGTGTAATAAGTCCAGTAATTCCTCTGAGATTGAGCCTGTACCTCCTCAAAGAACGTGACTACGTGCCCTGGACAACGGCTTTTAATTATCTCGAGTCGTGGAAAATTAAATTAGGTGAAAGTTCGGGGTATAAGCGTTACTTGATGTTTTTCAAGAAACTTCTCGGACCCATTACGGATTTTGTGGGCTGGAACGACGAGGGAACACATTCTAAAAAGTATATTTATATCCTCTATTGAAAAAAATCATGAGAAAATTTATTAATCAAATCCTATGCGCTGTGTTAGGTGGCTGCGAATTACCGTGCTGCAGGCAGCAGTGGGATTAAAATTGGAAAACGTCGTCAAGCCGGCGAAAAATCTCTTTGATGACTGGATGCTGCGTGGTAAACGCATCCCACCAAACATCCGGGATGTCGTTTACGTGGCGGGAATTAGATTTGGTGGAGAAAAAGAGTGGAATCACTGTTGGGAGACGTTTAAAACGACAAATGTCCCGAGTGAAAAAGCTCTGATGCTTCACGCTCTCGGTGCCACGTCTGACCCTTGGCTCCTGCAGCGATACCTCCTCAAGACTTTGGACCGGAAAAATGTCAAGTCGCAGGATGTGGAGACGGTGATTTCATCGGTTGCACGCAACCCCGAAGGACAGTTCTTGGCCTGGAGACACTTGAAAGCCCATTGGCCGCAAATTCATGCGCTTTTTGGAAATGGATCGTTAACTATCGGCTCCTTGATATCTACAGTCATTTCAAATTTTTACACAGAGTATGACTATCAAGAAGTAAGTGATTTCTAGTGATCCAAGTAATGTGGAATATTTATTTATGGGTTTGTTTACAGGTTACCGAGTTTTTCAGCGATGTGGATGTCGGTAGTGGACAGCGAGCTCTCGAACAGAGCTTGGAAACGATCAAATTTAATATTAGATGGGTTGCTGAGAATGCTGATATGATTGACGAGTG
Source organism: Macrocentrus cingulum (assembly GCA_002156465.1). Classification (NCBI taxonomy): domain Eukaryota; kingdom Metazoa; phylum Arthropoda; class Insecta; order Hymenoptera; family Braconidae; genus Macrocentrus; species Macrocentrus cingulum. The sequence continues at coordinate 18,115 of MVJL01001623.1, read as the reverse complement.
GTTGACTGAATTTTTGAAGGATCCAGTCACCTGAAATCACAGAGTTTTTACTGATTTTAGTGAGACACGTGTGGATAGTGATGACAGTTGAGAAAGGTTTGAAAATTCGATTCTTTATGTACCTGGATATATCGTGAAATCATTATATAGCTTCTTTAATTTTTTCACAATTTAAAAATAGAATGTAATATGAATAAGAGGAGCAAAGAATGCAATCTATATTTCTATAGTAGTTGATCTGATGGTTGATCTCCAGAGGGAAACAGTGTTTTTTTTTTTCGGTTGTTTTGGAGATAATTTATAATGGTTTATTCGATGCCAACCACCAAGACTTAATTAACGCACGATTTGAGAGGTTTTTTTTCTGTGAGGTTTTGTTTGAATTGTCGGTCATATCAAAATCAAAAAGATTGTAGTTTTCTATTGTACTTCGTTATTCGAAGAGAATGATGGGAATAATATATATGACGACGACATAATGGTATAATAAATCAAATAATTATATTGAAATAAAATAATAAGTGTCGTGTGTGCCATAGAATTATCACCGAGCCGATAAAATATTGAAATTTAAAATTGACGCGTTGCTAGTGGCAAAAAAAGGAATATATGCATCTTTCTTCAATGATAACTCGAAAACTAAGGAAGATAATGAAAAATGTTATGAAAATTAAATTATTGGAAATTTAATTTACTATAAAAAATGTGGGATACAATTTTTTCGAATTTTGCATTATTCTTGTGATATTTTGAAAAATAAGAATTTTAAGAAAATCGTAATATCTGAAGAACTATGGGAAATTGAAAAAAGTTTATTTAATATTTTTTATAGGTAATTTAATTTTTAATAATTTGAATTTAATAATATTTTTCGTTATTTTGCTTATTTACAGAGTTATCGTCAAAAATCTAAAAAAAGAAACGAAATTTCAATGAAATATAAATATAAATACCTCTTTTTGACGTTAGCAACGCGTATTTAGGTATTTATACATGTGAGTATTTTGTATTTGTGGTTATCAAGGTGACTGAAAAATTTATTTTACTATTAATAGCTCGTAAAAAAAAAATAGAGTAACAATTTCTTCAGTATTTGATTATTCAGTACTAATTCAATTTTTTTTTTTTTGTCGTGAAAAGAAATTATTTATTTATTTATATAATTGTTTCGAATTAATGTGATAAACAAATTTAGTTGCAGGTATATATAATTGTCCTATTTAATTCACACGAGTTTTGATATTTAAAATTTTCTGAAAATAAAAAGAAATTTGGATTGAAAAAAAAAAAATAACGAAATTCAAGTAAAATTTGACATGACGCACAATTAACTAATATTTGTGACATGTAAATAGAATATTTTTACACTAAATATTTATTCCTTAATAATAGGAATAATTTTTTAATACATCAACAATAATTAGTTTAAAATAAATAATAAATATTTCTCGGAATTTCTCGGCCTATATACGTATTTATAAAACACCAACCAAAAATAGATACTATACTTCAAAATACATTCGTTTTATCATTATAAAAAAATTCTATATTCTTATCACAATCATTATCAGTAGTTTATTTCATTATAGTTGACTGTATCACACTCTCTGTCATGTATATAATATTTTAATAGAGTAGATATTTTGAGAAATCATCTATAAAATATTCAATGTGCACTCGTTAGCGCGACACTCATTTTTTTCAAATCGTAGAAAAAAAATCTAAATTAATATATTTTCACAAATCTTGAAATATTGATCTGTCAAATTATGCAAGCAAATAAGCACACACATGTATATTATACAAAAATATCGGCAAATATTTAAAATACATCAACGATTTTTTTTTTCCAATTAATAAATTATGTTACAATAATTAACGGTGCATAAAATTGTTCGATTAATTCCCGCTGTGAAATTGTAATGATTTATTTTCTATTTTTTTTTTTTTTTAGATATACTCGCATGTTGACAATGAGCTAGATTTAAATTTTCGCGCCTGCGCACAGAGAGCAAAGTGCAAGGGTATTAAAATGTGTGGCGCCGGCCCTGAATCCAATCGTACGACGTTGCCTTCACACTGCTGAGTCACATACAATCCCAGTCACACATTCGTTGTCTCAAGCAAATCTCAGCAAGTTTTTGCAGTGTTTCAAGTGTATCATACAAGTAAAAACATTTTTCAAAATGTGTAAAATGCGCGAGTGCTTGTAAAAAAACTTTTTTCCGCGAGTGTTAAAAAAAATCGTAGTTCGACACTAGAATTTAAACAATCTAGCCAATGTCCACCGGTTTGGACACACAACACAGCTGATCTGTCACATCCCAATTTTTTTTTTTTTTTGAAAGCTACACAGCAGCAGCGTGTTTACAATAATTTGCGAGAAATCTACGTAGAAATAGAAACATCAAGTCGAAATCTCAGCAGGATGACGCTTTCACAATCTTGGATAATGAGTGGCAACGCGAGTGCTTGAGTTCAACAACAGCTACTTTGAGTAACAATTATAAATAATTTTTTTTTTCACAAGTTAACCGTCTAATTAAAATATCAACACAAATTTTTGGTGGATTTAAATGTATTAATCAATTAATTTAAAACCATGAAAATGATGGATTATATTATTTTCATGAACTTCAATGCAAAATGATGGATTTTAACCTAAAAAAATTGTGACTCGTGATAGCAATGTGATTCAAAGTATTGTCAAAGAGTGTTTATAGTAGAAAAAAAAGACAATGTTGGGCCTGAAGAAGCTTTATCGTGAAGAATTGCTGCAATTGGCGCTTTTACTGTCGCTATTGCGAGTCGATCCGGAGTCATATCTCGGCATTGACATTCAGGGAATTGGGGTTGGATCTTTGGACTTGAATAATGGATCTGCTTGGCATTCTGATGCTCATACAATTATACACAGACCTGTTTTCATCCACCCAAAGAATCCTGACTCAATGTTAATCCACAATGAAGATGATTTGTTTGAAGAATTAAATTCACTTGGACGATACAATAGAATACGATCGGGATTTAATTCCGAGCATATACAGGCGTATTTATTAAATGTCGAGGATGTAGCACATGATTCTAATGCTGCTGGGCCGTCCATTGAGGCTGACAACGAGTCCAGGAGAAATATAACGAGTCCTGATCGACCAACAGAGGCTCAAACACGCGTGGAAGGTCCTCAAACTGCAGAACTTACTCAAGAGGTATGTATTAGTCATTTATTTGATATTGTTTAAGTTATAATTATAGATAATTTATTGAGAGTAAAAATCGCCACAAAAATGGCAATCAAGTTTCAATTGGCCTTGACTATTCCTTTCTCTTTACTTGGTAGTTTGAGTTTTATATCGGCAAAGTCCAAGTTTGTATGTGTTTCTTCAAGTTTTTTTTATCATTGACCCTTGGCTTCTAAGTCCATCGTTGATCTAGGTCGATGAATTTGACTTGGATTTATTTAACACCTTTTTTGTTACACGATTAATGTCGTCGAATCGGAATATTGAGGCCACGAGGTGATTTTTTTCATTGCGTTAGTTTTTTTTTCGGTCTAATAAACGTACCTGGAATTGGAAAATAATTATTTTAAGGCATATACATATTAGAGTTGGGATTTTATTTCTTAAAATAGGAAAAAATTCATGAAAATCATTTTTTTTTTCTTTTTTTTTGGTTGTCTCATGTTTGTCTGATGATGTGTATATTCACATTTAGGATAACGGTTTTGAAAGCAATTGGAATTGTTATTTTTATTTCTTAGTAAAGGTTTTAAAAATGAGAACATCTCGGTTTATTTGGTGATGAAAAAAACGCGCATTTTTTTTTTTTTTTCTCAACTTACATCGCAAAAGTGCACTCACTGAATGGCCTCGATAGTAAAAATAATTCAACTGAGGAAATATATTTATGTGCAGCAGAAAAGTCTGTAAAAATTGCAAGATGCTCTTTATTCACTGGAAAATATTTTAAACACTTTTTTTTTGCGCTACAGAAAATTTTCTACATCTCAATTTCACAAGAATTTTTGTGCATAGTCGTAAATAAATATATTTCAAATTTTTAAAATCATTCAAAAAAAAAATATATATCTACAATAAATTACAACCAAAAAAAATTTAATGATTTGTTTTTAATAAGTTGAAGAAAAAAAAAGAAAAAAAGGGAAAAAATTTTTAAAATGAAGTTGATATTGCAATAAAAAAAAATATTTTTATATTTTTTAAATATCTCAGAGGTTATATTTAGTTGTAAATAATGTTAATTGGCGAATTGCCTCGTGAAAAACAAGGTTTGTTGTTTCAATCTTTGTTGGAACAACACGTGCTTCAAATGCAAGTGTCTGCTGCGATTGCGCGGTAGAAAAAAAAAATTGATAACGCCACGTGTAACCTGTCTCATTCGAGAAAAATATTTTTTTACATTACTATATCCATAGATAAATAAATGTAGTGCATTATTTATCGAAATTTTTATTTATAAACTTAAAAAATTATTCGTTAAATAATTTTTACGACTTGATTGCAATTAGAAAAATTTTTAAATACTTTTAAAATCAGAATTTTATTAATTTTGATTAATTCTGGGGTAGAATAAAAATTGAAAAAATTATAACAAGTATATTTATAATGTGTGTAGAGAATTTTTTTTATTGAAAAAATCATAGGGCAAGAATGCGAGGGGTTGGCATCAAGTATCGAATTCAATTGACCTGCCACGTGAAAGGAAAATATGGTATTATATGCATTCATCAGCAATGGAAAACATGCTAACGACGCGACCCCGTGTAACCTTGTTTTTTTTTTCTTCAATACTCTTGTCCGTCTTATCGACGTTTCGACAATGCCAGTCCAGTTTAGCGTTGTTCTTTGCCGTGTGTGTAATTTTTGCTGCGTGGGAAAGCTTATCATTATAATTCAGTTTCTAAACGCGAGAAATTGTTGAAAAGATGGCTCGAAAAAAACGCAAACATCCACGAATGATATCTGTTTTTGTGCCGGATGATGTACGAAATTTTTTGAAACCATAAAAAAAAAAACTCTATTATAAATTAATTCGTAATAAATTTAATTTCATCGAGTAAATCAAATTTTGGATTTATAAAACAATGACTAATATATTTTTTTTTCTGTTTCAGGTACGTATATGGAAAAATCATATATATTACGAAGGAAATTGAGGTGTAAATCTTCGAGTTTTTTTTTTTTTTATCTATAACTCTCAGGTTAAGAAAAAAAAAAAAAAAAATTATTGAAGGAAAAAATTAAATCGGCGATCGAAGATATAACCGACATTATTGGCCAGGATATTCGTTTTATCGGTATTATAAACTTTGTCTCAATGTTATCTAAAAAAAGAGATTTTTTTTTGGCCTAGTAAAAGTGAAAAATTGAAAAAAATTTCAATGTCAAATATTAGTCGAATATGTTAAAAATAAAAAAAGCCGGCTTGTTCTTTGTCTAAAAAGTATAAAAATAACTTGGTAACAAGTGCAATACACTGATAACCTTGGCAGATATATATCACTGAAAACCAATGTATAGACAATTTACACAGGCGCCGATAACTCCGACATACATATATCTATTTATTTACATTTTCAATTACAAATCAAATGAAAGTTGATAAAAAGTATACATCAGTATCTTCAGTTTGAAATTTACCAATGTATTAATTTTTTTAAACAACAACTGGTATTAAAAATCTCTTTTTTATCCTCGACGCCGATATATAAAGAAGAAAAAAAAATCATTGCGCGACTATTATTAAAAAGAATTTTACATGTTTATGATGTTTGATAATGTCTGAGATCTTTCGACAATTAAACAACGAATTGCGCAATAATTGATGATTATTATGCTAAAATACAGGTTTCTAATTATCGATTGTACTTTTTTTTGCACTTTAGAGATGATTTTTCATTAAATACAATGATAAATTGATATTAAACACATTTATGAACGTTATAAACAAAAAAATATGATGAAAAAAATTTGTTCAATTGTCGAGAATTACTCCGAATTAGCTGCATCTGGCATTTGTATTTATGTAACTACTTTAGAAGCACTATATAGAATGTGGTTAATGTTAAAAATTTGCGAGGAGTAGGAGGACGATTTAAAAAAAATGTATATCGAGAGGTTAAAATGAATGTGTGACTATTTTTTGCAACTAGAGAAAATGATATTAATTTAATATTGACACGCAGCCTTCCAAAGAATTCTTGCGTATGTTATCTCCCCGCAAAAGCGCCAGCACACACATATCTTCTCGTTCATATCGTCCTCTTACAACGACTGTCTCCATTATTCCGGAATCGAGTGGAGCTAACGTATGTACGTGCTGATATTCGCTGTGGCTCATTTGCGAATAATTTTTTCTCCTTGTGTGCCGCGCATCGCTGTTAATTTTTTTTTTTCGTGCTCATATGTGTGTGGGTTAAAGTACAACACTACCTATACTTAGTGGGCTATATACAGCGTGACAAATATTGTGTGATTGTTGTGAATCGTTTACAAGGACGTGCAAAAATATCTATAGTCAAACATGTTGGAAAGTCCGCTGTGCGACGCAACTATGAGTAACTGCACTGTGTTATCTGTGAGTTAAAGAAAAAAAAAAAAAAAAAATGGGGAAAGTTTTATTTCTCGATAAAAATGGAAAATTTTTGGCTTTATTACATCAGTTATTGATTGATTTTTTTTTATTCTATAGAAAAATGCGGATACGTTAAAATAAGTCGATATGAAATGTTTTATCAATTGATTAGTTAAGGTTTTTTTTTATATATTGGAAAAAAAAGAATTATCCTATATCTTCAAGGCTTGGGTAAAATTCCATCACTGAAATGAAAGTACGCAGTAATTCTGCGGTATTATTGGTCATTATAAATAATCACAGTGACATTAGCCACTTCGTTAATTGCAGAAAATTCCATTTATGTTACTCTACTAGTCAAGTTCAAGTTGTATCTTGATTTAAATTATTTTATATTACTATATAACCAATATTTAAAACTTTAATATTCGCAGTATTACATAAAATAAATTTTTTTTTCTTTAACTTTGATAATAATTAAAAGTACAATAGAGATAGATACAGATTTCTTCCATTATTTCTTCTGCTTATATTGTATACATTTGGTTATCATAGTAAAATAGTCCCTTTATCTGATAACATCTTTGATTACAAGTATTCTCTCAGCAGTTGCTCTATATATTTAATCATATTGAACTTGATGTGTATTAATAAAATACATCGACAATGCGTAATTAACATATCATAAAAATTTATGAGACAATTAAAATGGATTCCTATGGAACAGCTTCTTAAAATTTTTCAAATAACTTTCTTACCGACAGTATTTCGCGATATCTTAAAAAAAAAAATTCTCCTCTTTTTCAAATCTGTCGGTAAATTTAAAGCCTACTTTTCCATCGGATGATAAAACAAATATTTCAGTAATTTTTTTATTTAAAATTAATTTTTTAGATATATATAAATTTTTAAAGGCGTATTTTTCAATTTTATGGCAGATTATAAAATTGTTTTTTCTTTTTTTTTTTAATAATTTATGTAAATTTTATGTATATTTTTAGGTATTTTACTGGTTTGTGTATAACAAACAAGATAAGATTGATCGATTATTGAGCGAGCTTTTTAACATGATTTTTTTTTAATCTAAAATAAAATCACCGCAGACGCGTATATTTTCAATGGGGCCACCGTCGTCGGTGTTGCCTTTTAGTTATTACAAGTGTCTAAGTCAAATGACTAATGGTATACACGTCTACACGGCGACGAGTGTTTTACAATACGAAATGTCGAAAAAAAAAAGAAAAATAGTCGTTAGATATGGATGAAAGAGGAGAAAGCCGGCGGCGCTTTTTTCGGGGTGTGCGATCGGTATTTATATTTTGAAAAAAAGTATTCAATCATATATCTACCTGAGGCGAAAAATTATTTGTATTCACTTTTATATTTTCCAGAATAACAAAACATCACGGAATGTCATATAATTTTTAAATTTTATCGACTACAAAAAAATCAAAGTATATCTAAAAAAAAAAGTGATATAAAATTTTTTCCCTCAGAAAAATCAATTTTATTTTTAACTGTTGTAGATTTTTTAATTGAAAAAATTGTTTTTTTTTTTTTATCGAAAGTGATTTTGCATACTGATATAGGCACTTATAATTAATTATTCCAAGTACACTCCAGTTTCTTTTATAAGTTTATCTCTTCACCCATCGGTTAGGCGCTGTATATGATGGTCTATGTAATTCGTATAATGTATCCTGCGTGTCTACAAAAAAAATGGAAATATAGAGGGGCGGCGCGTGTACAAAGAAAAACCGCTGTCCATCACGCGCGTTCCATCAGGGGCGGATTTTTTATCCCTGTTCTTCTCCTGCAGATATATTCATATAAATATCTCAGCGCGCCATTACAGTCAAGCCTGTACATAGTTATTAATCGACTTGGAGTATAGCCCAGATATAAAAATACATCGTGAAAGCATATAGAACACACCCCTTTTGGTTATTGTTATAAAAAGTCAAATATTGAATGTAGAAAAAATGCGAAATCTGCAAAACTTTATTTATATTACATATAAAAATATTTGCAATAGTGAAAATAGGAAAAAAAAAATTTTTTACAATCATATTTTAACCAATTTTGCGTTTATTTTCGAATTTCAATTTCAAGTGTTTTTTTTTTATTAAAGAATTGCAGTCGTAATCGAGTCTAAGCAAAAAAAATATTTTCGACGATCGTAAAAAAGAAGAAAATTATAATCATTAATTTATAACTATTAAATAAAAAAAGTAGGACATATACTTATTACTTTGTATAAAGGGTACGTGGTAAAGTTTATTATTCATATTTTTTTTTTATTCATCATTGTAAAAATAACAAATTTCATACTTAAAATTATTTTTGATACGAAAATTTTTCTTCTTTTTTTTATCTATATATATTCTATTGTCAATTATTCATGCGATTCATATGTTGTAATCACATGGGACTACACATCGATCATGCAACGACACTTTTATAACCGTTGTCAAAATATTTTTCGTCATCAAAGAAAAAAACCGTTGTCACACATACAAAAAAAAAAATCCCAAGAGAGTCGTCGTCTATTACACGCTGCACGTTTGTTGCAACAATATCTCGTTGTTTATCATTATCCACACACAATAAACGATAAAGCTGCCCTATAGAGATTTCTTTTATATAACTCGTATATATGTGTGTGTGTAGAAAAAAAAATTGTAATTAAGAAAGACCAATTATCGCAAGTATTGTTCAGTGATCTATCCAACTAATGAGTCAGACGCGATGCCGGACCAAAATAAGACACAATCTTCAAAACGATTATAAATCATACAAAAATCAGTCGAAAGGAGAAAAAATATTTTTCCAATATTTTTGTAATATTTAAATTTTTTAACGATAACATTTTTTTATTTATAAAAAAATTAATTTTATGGTATAGAGACCCCTGCGCCTCTACTTTGTAAATTTTAAAAAAGATATTTCTTCTTAATTATATTAGGCAATTTATATAAGAATAAAAATCAGATTAATATTTTTTTAAGGCGTGTAGACGCCTCTTTTTCTAATAATGATTATTGTCGACAATTGAAAAATGTTTTAGTGCGCGTAAAGATGAATTTCCGAGACGAAATGAAAAGTATGTATGTACAAAGATTGACATCCCCTTAGAACACGATAGCTCAGCTACGCGCGCGTTCTTCGCGCGTCTTTTCCGCCAACAATTCGAACTCGAGATCATTAATCAAATGCCCCTACTCTTTCGGTTAGACATCCCCACCCAATTGCTTTCTGACTATATCCCAAGGGGGAAAACCGTACCGCAATGGCCGCCATAGCTTTTTTTTCTGTATACACGATGGATTAATTAAAGTGCGGAAATTATAGTACCCCCGCTTGACATATTTTCATTTCACAAAATTTTTATAAAAAAAAAAAAAAAATTATACAATGCGACAAACCTTGAGTTTTTAAATATATTATTTTTTGTATTTTTTGAAGAAAAAATCGTTTTCTTACAGAATATATCTGTACAAAAATTCCAGTTTTTCCAGGAGTTTCTCTGGAGATCTCCTAGGGTTTCCAAAAGACTTTTGCCAAATAGGCGTAAAGCCACACATCATTAGTATATGGTCACTCTAAGACACTGTTGTGTGGCGTACCGCAAACGGCTTTGCAATAACACTCAGAGGATACTAACTAATTTATTAATAGGGGTTAAAAGATCATGAAAAAAAAATTTTTTTTACTATTTCTCTTTTCCTAATTGCACTATTCAACTTTAATGTGCGATAAAAAAAAATATTTTCGACTTGACAAGCTCTACTCTGCCAAGACATGAAGTTAAAAAAAAATTCTAATCAAGCGATTTTGTTGAAAAAACATTATTTTTAATGAAAACGGTAAATTTACATGAAAGAAAAAAAAAGAATTTCTAGTAAATTTGTTTTTAGCACCTGCTGGGAAAGGGTGCGCATAGATAAATGAAGCGTGGACAGCCGTGCGAACATGCGGTTGAGTATTTTCCCCAACATAAAAATGTTATACACACATTTTGTATAATTGAGTATACGCGTTGCACATAAATATTAGAAGAAGCTTAATATTGGAATATATGAAATGACGTGTGTAGAATATTATAATAGAGTGTCCATATGTGTTAAATCAATATCACCACGCAAGTAAAACAAAAAAACAATGTTTCACGCCCCATATTTCGAAAGGTAGAAAATTTTCTCATCATCGACTCTCATGTGATAATGTAATATTCATGTATCACGAACTTTTGCATGATTAAACTCGGTGGGTTGAACGTAGAGACCTGCGTAAATGGTCTATGGGCGCGGCTGACACGTACCCTGCTGTGCAATTCAACATGGCCGCTATTAACAACACCCACGCAATCAAAAACCATCACCACATTCCTACAGAGTAGGCTAATCAGTCGAATCTCCGGCACTAGCGACTAAAATGGAGAAAATAATGGCCATTAACTGTAAATTTACTGATAACCACATATGACAACCAGTACGCGCTATAAAAGCTTAAAAAGCTTTATATATACATTTAGGGTAGTAAAAATCGATAAAAAAATTTTTTATCCATTGAAAAAATTGTTAAACAACGTGAAATAAATTGTAGATTGTATAAAAAAAAATTTAATTAACCAATAAGGTCAATTATAACGACTGCAACATTTTTGCTGCATCATCGGCAGAGATCAAACGTTCTTTAGAAGTATGCCACTTAAAATAAAACTGTAAACCGTATATAAGATATATACTTTACACCGCAAAAAAAAACTGTTAGACACAAAAATTCAAACTTTGAAAAATAATATTAAATTTTTAGATGACTGGAAAACTTTCATTTACTGCCTAGAAATCTTCACACGATGTCACATATCCGTTAGAAAGTGCTGTGGATGTAATATAGCCAAACAGAATGCTTTACAAGTGCGCAGAATAATTTTTTTAATTTATAATAAAAGACAGTTAAAACGAGTAAATTACAACAGAACAATCTTACACTTTATTTAATTAATTTTTTTGATATTTTTAGGATATGGACCTGATCGAAGTACTCTGGAAGCAAGATGTGGACTTGGGTTTCACCTTGGTAGCAGAGCCATCAGTTAAACAGTCGTCTTCAGCGTTGACAAATGAAAAGATTTCTTCTGCCGATGAAATCGAGAAGCTCAAAGCTCTAGAAGCCATCAACTCCACAAATAATCAGGTAAATTAATTTTTTATTATATGTAATTATACATTCTAAAAACAATATTTTAACCATTTCATGTGAGTTTATGCCTCTCAGCGTGAGATGGAATAGATAAATGATGTTATAGTCTACGACTTATTGATCTATGATCACAATTCATCTGAAAACGTGTGGCCCACCCTGACAATTATCAGTTGAGATATCTCAAGTAACATTCCAAGCATGCTCAGGATGATTACATCGATTTTGCTAGGATTTTTTTACTACAAGAGTATACAATAACGCGGTTAAATAGTAGTTAACATTTTTAAGGCTGCATACTGTCGTGAGGGTTAACTGATCAAAATTAGTTGTAAATTATTTTTTCGACTAATCCGTAAAATTTCAAAGCGATTTTTCGTAAATTTAAATATTTTAATCATGAAATTTAATGTTTTTTTTTTGGTTTAATAAAAATTTTGCTTGAAAATACAGCGTTAATAATGCTGCTACACCACAAAAAAAAAATACTCACACGACAGTATATACGACCTGAAGCTAAACGTGTGTTCGAAATCGTTGTAATAATGACTAAGAGGGTTGAGAACAGCATGCGGAGGAATATACTAGGGTGGTTAGAAGTGATTGCAGTCTTATCAGGCAAGCGGCGATCATACGTGCTACTAAATCAAGCCGGATAAATCGCTAGAAGCTCCTGGAAGCTGCTTGGATAGGTCACCTAAAGCAGATTAAATACGTTCAAGCCAAACCCATGAGTGTTATCGCAGACTACGGATCTTCCAAGTCCCTGTATCTTAGAGATTCATCTTTTAAATATGTTTCTTGACGCCGATAACTAACAAAGATCATTTTTTAACTTAAAAAAAAACCATATTTTCACACATACAACGAATGACAATTAATTTATACAGTCAATAAATGACTAGTAATAATTTATTCGATGAAAGAAATTTTCTAAATGTATAGAAAAACTATTGAAAAGAGTTTTCTTATTTTTCATCATCTCACTTATATTATATGGTGCATTGGAGAACCCTTCGTTCGATGTTTCATGCGGTTAATTCATTTTTTAAAAATTGATTATTCTTTCTATTTTTAGAAAATTAATGAATACAAGATTAAGGAACAATCTATTTCAATGGATTTATATATATATATATGTAAGAGAGTGGGAAACGAAAGCGATCACGTCGAAAGCCCGGCGAGAAGCATAGACCTCCCGACAATGACTGTGCAACGTTTCGACGTTTCAGACGAGCGTCTCATCTCCAACATTTAATTTCTTTCTTTTATATTCGTTCTATGTTCCTTTGGTGATGTCAGGACGCCGCCAATAACATATATATTGTCTTCATGCTAAAAAATCATTAATATTTGAAAATAATTTACAACAAAGAAAAAGAAACTCTTCATCAAAGTCTCGAAGCTGTGCGCCGAAGTGTATTTTTTCGATACATCTCCATATCTCTCTGATATAGATATTTATTTTTTATTCCTTCAGACACTCGAATTTATAGAGAGAAACATGGATTACATAAAAAAATGTAGCATGATAGATTTTACGTATAGATATATGTATATCGACGTAAAAAGAGGGTGTGTCACGATGTGGACCAGTTTCAGGAGAGCAGAAGCGATGTAGTAGGGGAACCAAATGGAGAATGGACCAGAAATTCGTATTTGGGGTTCGTGTATTAATGGTTCTGGAAATTGAAAATGTTTCGGTATGGATGGCACGTTATGGATGTCTTTTTTACATTTTTTTAACATATCTAAAATTTATTAAAATACCCAACAATAATATCGTAGAATATTATCTAAATTGAATATTCTCTGTTTATACATATTCATAATAATTAATTTTATTTTTTTTTTCGTGAAAAAATCAGTTATTCCATGCAATGGCAATCATATATCTATATAAATGTTGGCAGGAATTCATCGTCCATTCCAAGTGTAGTTATTCACCTCTAGATAAATTTTTAACAAATTGTTGTTGTATTTTTCCTCTCTGACGAATTTATGGTCCATGAAACTCGCAAGCGATACATCATATAAGCACGATGATGACGATGACGAAAAGAGAGAGGGTAAAAAGCATGTGTGTGCAGGATATATCACACATGTATGCGTGTATTTTGTCGTTTCAAATGTAGATGTGTTGCTATATATCCGAATGAACATTATGATTAATGGACATACGACAATACTGTTTTCATTAAACTCATTTCACTGATGCAGGCTCCATGAGGTCCTTTCTTCTCGATACCTTCCTCTGGCCCGTCCTTTTCGATTATGATGTCACTATACGTGAAATGTGTGTATATATGCGGATAGACGACGCAATGGTGTAGAGAATTTTTGACACGTCTTATTCCACACACCAAAGTCCCATCATCATCATCATCATCACCCATATATTTTTTTTTATTTAATATCTCTCCTGCTTAAATTATATCACACAATAAAGTGATGAATATATTTTCTGCTCATTCAGGAGGACTCGAAGGAGACTCAGGAGAACGAGGACGATCCTTGGGCAGGACTTCCATATACCGTGGATTTAGAAACAGGTAAATTATTTTTTCGCAACACATATTTTATCGCTAGTGCGTAAAATGCCTCATTTTACGCGCAGACTCTTTATAGACACTAATGTCAACTGTTAAAAAATTAAGCCGGTTAATGGCAGCAGAGTTTAAAAAATTAAGCTATATACAACCCTCAAACTCGTTTTGATGCGACTCGTGACAAACTTCCGCGCTGGTCGAAAAATTGCCGCTTTTACGCACTTGCCTCGCAAAGTATACTTTTTTTAAATAATGTATTTTTAAGATTAAAAATAGGGCATTTTTTTTGGGTAAAATAAGGCTTTTTGTGTCGTTCATGTGTATAAGAGTGGCTTTTTATTATAGTATTATAGTCGATGATCCATTAATCAAAGCGTGTACACGAGATCGATCGATAAGATTGCCGTTGTAATGAGTCTATGCCGTTCATTCCCCCACCTTTTTTATCTTCTGTTTATTATTACTTCGGTAGACAGGACCCACCGTCGCGCTTCGATCCAAATCGAGATATAATTCAAAGTCTTGAGCAATATGCCGCCATGCATGTTGGAATAAAAAATACAATATGAAAGAGACACGAAATATCGAGGAAAATGTGTGTATTTTTGCTTTTTCATTGATTTGAAATTTTTTTTTAGGACTTTATATAGAACAAATTATATTTGTGTAATATTATGTAGCTTTTGATGATGGTTGTTTTTGTGATATATTTCTAAAAGAAAAGTTTTCTGTATATATATATAAAATTATCCTTTATGAAATTAACGCTTTGCAACTCGACTAATTGTGCATTTTACGTGTTCATCCTGTCACGATAATATAAGAGCCTCACAGAGGTATATATATGAGTGTTTAGTATACCTTGTATCATCCGGTTTTCAAAATATTTATTCACGTCTTTAATACGTTTTCATTTAATTTATACCATACACTCACTTCATAGTATAATTTACTGTTTGCACAATTTTTTTTTTACAATTTACAATCACTCGTTATCAAACATCATCAAATTTCATTTCTGTATCGCTTCTATTATAGTAATAGAAATATATTTACACAATTTCACTGTAGTTTACATGATGATAACTATCTAATATAAATACAAAAAGCATTTAATCTGATTATGCACGAAGGAAAAAATCTATATTCCCATAATCCAACAAAATACAACCATCATCTAGTGCTATACAGCTGTCAACACCATCTGTAATGGTAATTCCGTGATCCGTATTCTTCTTATAAGTTGAAGAAAATGCCTATTGTTTGATTTACAATATTTTTCACCTTCTAAAGCTCAGATAACGTACTTATACAGTTGAAATCTATCGGAGTTTTAAAAATAAAAAAATCATATAGTCATTAAATGAAGGCCTAAGTCATTAGATTATAAGTACAATATTAATAACTTTGTTTACGGGGAAGTGCGATGATGAAATGGTAGAAAATGTGTGTTTTCATTTTGAATATTAAATTATATTTGACTTTATTTTGGTGATAACAACACAGAAGTTGGATTATAGTTGTCTGTATGCCTGTATAGTTTGATATATCGGGCTTTTAGGATTGGTTGAATAGTTCCCTCGTATGTCGAGAAACAGGCGGGGCATTGGCCACGCATGCGTCACACATGAAACATCATCAGGATCCACATCGTATGTGGATATATATCCACTCTGGAAGAAAGATAAATCGTGATGCGAATGAATGTCGTCAGTATATTACGCATAAAAATGATGATATTTATTTTAATTGTGTGTACAAATGTGCTCCTGCACTCATTCACAATTAAAATCTATGCCGATGAAGCTAGAAGTCTTAAAATATCCCAGAGGGTGGCTGATTTCAAGTGTTAGACTCCTGGAGAACTGCGCGCGAGAAGGTATATTTTTTTTTTTTGGTATATATGGATGTTAAAAAAAGTGTTGGGAATAGTTGAGAACAGGGTTTTTTTAGTGGTGAGGTCTCTGATCAATATTTAGAGCTGTGCGGGTTCGCCACCAAGTTCAGGTCGCGACGCAATGGTTTATTCGTGAAAAGCATTTGGGGGTTGCTTTCAGATGGAGCAGCTGTATATAGAGGTCTACTAGAAACAGAATCGACGTTCATGACGTTGCTACATCTGCCCCTCTTGGGGGTTATAATGCAAGCACGCACCATTACTCATATCGCGGCTCGTTGCACGCCACCCAGGGGATGCTTAACATCCTCCCGGAAGCCGCAGGAAATCCCCAGAAAACTTTTCAAGCTGCCTGAAAATCCCTATGGCTCGTATATATACACATCGCTATATAATAAATGATAGAACCGGATCAAAAATTCAATTAGTGATGTTTGCTATAGGGTTTTTTTAATAATAGAAACATTTATATAAAATTTGACTACATTTTTTCTGAGTATTTATATGGAAACATTGGCTTTTTAAATGGGTTATCATCACGGAACCGCTGGAAAATTATTTTAATGTTCTATAGCTATAGGATTTTTCTTAAGGTTGTACTGGCATGCATAAGAGTCTGCTAATGAAGAATCGATAAAAATTTTAAGGCGATTTTTTGTCTGTGAGTGGAGAAATTAATTCATAAAATTTGCCTAAAATACACAGGTCCTTATATAGCAGTGTCCGAATTGACGTATTTTTAATTATACTTCTATACTGACCACAATCTAATAAAAAAACAAGTATATGATGATCTTTGATGGACAAAGAATTTATTATAATAATTGTTAAATAGTCCGTTGTTTTTAACTTTTTTTTTTATATTAATAATAAAGAAAACGAATGATATAGCTACTCATTCTCAAGAAAAAAATTATTTAAGGAATATTCAAATCTAAGCTGAAATATTTTAATCATGAAATTTAATGCATTTTTGTTGGTTTATAAAATATGTGTAAAAATTTTTAATTTTCTCTAGTTGGTACGGCTAATGCTAATAGATAGGGTGCCAATACTGTCACACCACAAAAAAAAAACTCATACACCAGTACAACCTCAATTCTCCTCTCAATCCTAAAAATTATATTTTTCAGTTCAAAAGGATTTTCCTGATCTTGAGAAGCAATTTCTTTTTTAAAAAATTTTTTTTCTTATTTTTTGGTAAATTAGTTCGACTCTCTTTGTTTTGATTGATCTAAATTTAATTTTCCAAAGTATGTAACCAGAATAATGACGGCATAGAATCGCGATTTTATTATCCGACGTTAGAATCAAGGCCCAGATGAGATATTGGAACGCGTTTCACTGAGGCTATACCTCATCGAAATTCGGTTCAATCAGTTTCAGATTATTTCAAGACCATCAAATCAACTCTAGAAATTTTTTCTCAAGTAATTAATAGTCAAAAACCCAATAGACAGGTGCTTCAAGTTGAAAAATAATTTTTTACACTGATTCAAATATTAATATAATAGTTTTTTCGATGAATTCAACTTTTTTTCAACGTTTTAAAGTGTATTTAATGCATCTAACAATTGATTATTAATACTCTCAGTCCACTTACTTTTGCCAAAACTCGACGATTAATATATTTTTTTCCCCCCGATAGAAAATTATGTTATGACAAAAAATTCGTGTGCTTGAATTTTCTTTAGTTACTATACGGCCAATGTTAAAAAAATAGAGTGTCAATGCTGCCACACCAAAAAAAAAAAAAAAAATCACACCGACAGTACAACCTTTTAACAAGTTTATTGACAAATTTTTCAACTACAAAGTATTTTAATATTGTAGAAATAAATTTTTATTTTATTTCTAGCTATTCGCT
>MVJL01001612.1:0-10593 GCA_002156465.1 Macrocentrus cingulum | reverse complement strand
TTTTGTCGCATTTCTATTCAAAATCAGTGCAGTGGATTCAGTATACGAACGAAAATTGATAAAACAAGACATTTACCCTCCTGATCGTTTGGTGAATTGTTAGTCTAATTGTGCAATACGGAGAGAGAAGCAACATGCCAGGTAAAAGAGGGAGAAGAGGAAAGTCCAGTGAGTACCTCATTAAATCGCATTTACGTTAATTTTTTTATGTCAAAAAATCCTAGATTTAATTTCTCACACTATACAAATAGCTAATAATTTTTTTTTTTCACGCTTCAAGTGGTCATCTGCTTTTAATTTTTTCCATCATGGCGCATAATATTGCACGTGGTTGCAGACTGTGTGGAATTGCTCAATGTCATGTAATAAAATTTTTTATCCTTATCAGGCCAGCATGGTAAGCGTGCTGAAGTAACATCAGACGAAGATTCTAGCAACAACGATGCTGCTAGCATTATCAGTGGTCAGTCGGACAACAGGAGTATTTTAGTTGATGATGTTAACGACAACGAAATTGATGAGCTGAGTCAGCAGGAGATATTCGAGGAAAAACTCAAAGAGGCGATTGACGGGTTGACACAAAAAAGTGCCAAGGGCCGAACAACATGTTTTAGCGAAATTGAAAAATTTTTTGCACTTAAATATATTCCGGATTTTGTCGAGGACAGAAAAATGACCATTACCGACTGTATCGAACGTGGAGTGAAAAAGGGAAAGAGTGAGGAAGTCTGCACAGCTGCCAGATTGAGTACATTGCTGTGTGTTCAACTAGGAGCATTCGATAGCGCCGAGGTTGTTTGTAATGATCTCAAGTCTACCCTTACATTCATTGCCAACGATAACACTGCCACCACCCAGTCTAGAGCCGAGGTATTTTCAACTAGGAGCATTCGATAGCGCCGAGGTTGTTTGTAATGATCTCAAGTCTACCCTTACATTCATTGCCAATGATAACACTGCCACCACCCAGTCTAGATCCGAGGTATTTTAGTGTTTTATTACGACATAAGCCTGATTGTCTTACGTCACCTGCATGTATGTTTTTTTTTTATTTCAGTGCTGTTGGTCACTCGCAATGAACCATTTTTTCTCGAGCAACGATGGCGCTGATACTCTGGAAATTGCGATGCTACTGTTATAAGCCTGATTGTCTTACGTCACCTGCATGTATGTTTTTTTTTTATTTCAGTGCTGTTGGTCACTCGCAATGAACCATTTTTTCTCGAGCAACGATGGCGCTGGTACTCTGGAAATTGCGATGCTACTGTCCAATATATTCGCTGGATCATATTTAAAAGGCAATGGTGCTGCAGCAGCGGTATTGCCAGAAATGGCTGCACTACACGCTGCTGCGTTATCTGCCTGGACTGATAACACTGCCACCACCCAGTCTAGAGCCGAGGTATTTTAGTGTTTTATTACGAAATAAGCCTGATTGTCTTACGTCACCTGCATGTATGTTTTTTTTATTTCAGTGCTGTTGGTCACTCGCAATGAACCATTTTTTCTCGAGCAACGATGGCGCTGATACTCTGGAAATTGCGATGCTACTGTTGTTGGTCACTCGCAATGAACCATTTTTTCTCGAGCAACGATGGCGCTGATACTCTGGAAATTGCGATGCTACTGTGCAATATATTCGCTGGATCATATTTAAAAGGCAATGGTGCTGCAGCAGCGGTATTGCCAGAAATGGCTGCACTACACGCTGCTGCGTTATCTGCCTGGACTTTGCTTTTAACCATCATGGCCCCCGTCTGTGCAATATATTCGCTGGATCATATTTAAAAAGCAATGGTGCTGCAGCAGCGGTATTGCCAGAAATGGCTGCACTACACGCTGCTGCGTTATCTGCCTGGACTTTGCTTTTAACCATCATGGCCCCCGCTGACGTGAATAGCCTACTTTAGCGGTATTGCCAGAAATGGCTGCACTACACGCTGCTGCGTTATCTGCCTGGACTTTGCTTTTAACCATCATGGCCCCCGCTGACGTGAATAGCCTACTTTTTGGGAGTAGGACAAATAATATGAAGCCGTAAGTCTCAACACATGCCTGGACTTTGCTTTTAACCATCATGGCCCCCGCTGACGTGAATAGCCTACTTTTTGGGAGTAGGACAAATAATATGAAGCCGTAAGTCTCAACACATGGATTCCACTGAATTGGAAAATATTAACACACATGAATTTTTCAGATCTCTCGATCGTTTGCGCCAACTCTTGGAGTCACCGCATCTTGACATTCGTATATCGGCTGGTATCGGCTGGTGAGGCGTTCGCTGTGATTTTTGAATTGGGTCGTGACTATGAGGATGATTACGAACTGGATTCAGCCTATGAGCTCGTCGATGTATTACGGAGATTGGCTACAGATTTAAACAAATACAGGGCAAAAAAGGACCGCAAACAGCAGCGCGCCAGTTTTCGTGATATATTGCATTATATAGAAGTGAGTTTTTTTAGGACTGTTGTTGTACCTATCGATAAATAATTGAATAGGACCGCAAACAGCAGCGCGCCAGTTTTCGTGATATATTGCATTATATAGAAGTGAGTTTTTTTAGGACTGTTGTTGTACCTATCGATAAATAATTGAATAATATAAATATTTTTGTTTTTTTTTAGGAAAATATCGTGCCAGAAATGCAGATTCGATTCGGTATTGAGAGTTTATTTCTCGAGGGTTGGTGTTCGCGTATTCAATATAATGCATGTTGTCGTCTGTTAGGCCCGGGAATCAATATTCATCTCGCGGAAAACGTTCTCTTACGTGACATTTTTCATCTTGGTAGCCGTGCTGTACCTGTTCCACCGTCGCAAAAGACCAGCAAACTCGAAAGAACGCTCATAAATGCAGCTGCATTTAAGGCTCGGACAATTTTACGAAACAAAAGTCGCGATAAACGCTCGGCAGTTATGACTCAGTAGTTTAATTATTTTGTGTTTTGCTTCGCAATTTTTGCTTTTTTTTTATTATGATAACTTGATCAAAAAACACATATCTTCTCTCTGGTTCTATTTATTGTAAATTATTTGTTAATAGTTTATTCATGAAAATAATCACTTTCATGGTGTGCATAGTTAACAGGATGTATAGTTATACAATAATTACACAATCGTGGTATGTGTTTAGATTAAATATTTTGATTTGTACAGTCGGAAAACTTGTTGAGTGGATCGTAAAAAAAAAAAAAAATTGGTACAGTTGACTTGTGAATACGATTTGATCGCAAGATTGATGTAGTTTCATTAAATTTCCCAGTGTAATGATGAAATAAAATTTTAATATACAGCAAATTCATATGAGTGAAAAACGTACTTACTCACTGTAAAACTTATTAAAATAAACAGCAAAACAATATTTTTCATGAGATTATTGTTTTTTTTCTCGTTTTTGCTTTTTTCTTCGTTCGATTTTTTTTAAATTGAGACTAAAACGAATAATATAGTCGTCCTTATGTATACTGAAGTAAATATTATATTAATAATTAAAAATGGAAATTTTACACTATTTCTGCATTTGCAGAGTATATTAGTTTTGTATGGCGAATACATTCTATGTCAAAAATTTATAACCCACTGATTCGTATTTTTACATTTATTAGACTGTCACTCTAAAAGCTCTTACATCAGTTCGAGTAGCTGTCTTATCCAGCTAATTATTATTATTATATGAAAGGTCTGTATAGTGGTAAATGACCTAGATTCGAACGTTAATGGATTGATTTTTAAATTCTCTCTCTGATAACATATGCCATGGGTATCCTAATATTTGTGACACTGCATTTTCTGTACTTTCGTATGAATTGCAATTGGTTTTTATCCATTCTTCGTGTTCTGATGTCCAACATGCAATTGCTGACCAGGCTTTATCACATCGTTTTAAAACGGCATTTCGGCGAACGTACAAAAATTTCAATGACTTGGCTGTTGAGACTATCTCTAGTATGGTTGCCGTTGATATTTTCTCACGAATCATCTGAAAACAGTTATTGCTGTAATTTTTAGTTGGATATCTTTTGAGACAGAAAAAATCTCATATAAAAAAAATGTTGACAGTTAATTTGAATAAAATCAGAATAAACAGTGGAATTGTTAAATCAGTTGCTACCAAAGTTTGTATATTCGGGCAAGTTTCGCACAATCGTACGATAACTTCATCTAATCGTTTCGAGAACGTTCGGTCCAAGTAGTACTTTGACAGCCCCTTTATTGCATAAACTGACAGTGTCGATTGGAAATTAACGGCTTGGGCAAATATCATTGACCCTGAAGGCTGAGAAATTCTTCATTCATTATTATTGAAAATATACATATGTCATTAGAATGAATAAATACCTGTGCTATTGGATTTTCAATTACAATGCTGTAACAGGGAATTGCACTGTGCTCGGGAAATGTAAATGGTAATACAAGTTGAGGATTAACACTTTCAATTTCAAAGTGTACCTTTAATTTTGGGTTGTTTTTCCGCAATTTTATCCATGCAGAATGTTTTGGCTGTGTGACAATTAAGTATATGATTAATTTTTATAAAAATTGACTAAATTAAACTTAAATTATAATTCAAAACTCTGAGATTTTTTTTTTTTTTTCTACAAATATATATCGTGAAAATTATCAAGGCTTATTAATCATTAGATTTTTCAAATTTTTGCAGAAAAAAATGATCACAGTTGAATTTTTTTTCAGTATGCTACTTTACCAATTGTATAGTGGTGTCTATTGGACTGTAACGATTTTGTACAATGTGCATCTCTCGTAATTTCGTGTATCCCAGCAGCTCCAGAACATTTTCATCCAGATTTTGTGGGCTGATTGTCAGAAACTTGTAGAAAAAATACAAAAAAATTAATTATCGCAAATGAAAAATATATATATACTTAAAGAATACAGTATGCAATCTTTCATAAAAACTGCCGTGTTTAAAAATTTCAATTTCTTCAATATATACACATATGAAAAGCATACGTATATAATGACGTTTTTAGTAGAGATTGCAACTCTCATATATACATGCTTAAAAAATCACATTCATAAGTGATTACATTCAAATTGATAAATATTCCAGCGTGCAGCAACGGGCAATAGGATTTTGATGTATTAATGAGCACAAGGTTACTCAATGTTTCGGTGCAGTTGTTGCAAATGCCATCAAGAAAATAAAGTGCTTCTCTATTATCTAACATTAAATCGATGAATTCCAAAGATTTTAAGTTGTGAAAATTGTCCGCAAGTCGTACAAGTGCTTCGAGTAATTTTCCACCAGTTCCAAATATTTTTATATGTTCGGGATTATTGGCCATATTGCAGGGAAAAGTAAATTTTAGATGATGAATATTTTCACCAATTCCTGGAGCGTCTATATTTGAAGAATGGCGCCTCTCCGAGAACCAAGTCATCATATTCATAAATTCATAAAGATTATTAAAATTAAACATTGGCTCAATAACAAGCGATCGAAAATGTCGTCCAACTTTATAAAAACAAATTGACGTCCTCATGTGATCTAATACATAGCACCAACCGCTGTAATAATTATACTTTCCTCGTGTCAAGGTAGTATCTTGTATTGTTCGGGATTATTGGCCATATTGCAGGGAAAAGTAAATTTTAGATGATGAATATTTTCACCAATTCCTGGAGCGTCTATATTTGAAGAATGGCGCCTCTCCGAGAACCAAGTCATCATATTCATAAATTCATAAAGATTATTAAAATTAAACATTGGCTCAATAACAAGCGATCGAAAATGTCGTCCAACTTTATAAAAACAAATTGACGTCCTCATGTGATCTAATACATAGCACCAACCGCTGTAATAATTATACTTTCCTCGTGTCAAGGTAGTATCTTGTAAAATAAATCTTGACCAAACCCTTGGTAGTTTGAAAGCTCTGTACCATGATTTGCAGACTAGAGAGGCATAGTAACGTTCTCTAATAGTCAAAAGAGAAAAAATTTCTTCGAGCAAGAGATCCGGAAGACAATCCCAGGCGCTGTAAGTGTCGTGTTTATTATCTACGGCGTCATCATCATCAATGTCAACGTATAGAGCTAAAAAAGGAGCCCCGTGTTAATTAAAAAATTGTTTACTTATTGGAAATAAAAAAAAATTTCTACAACTTTTTATAACAATATTTTATCAGACTTACATTTTAATATGGATGATTTTACCTTTATTTTGTTCATCGAACTTCCAACAGCCCTTGTTCATGGCGTAGCCGGTAAAATGCTCATAATCCGTCCTTGAAATCTAATTATTACGTTTTTCAATATAATGTCAGTTGTTAATAATTTATAATAATAATACAGTAAAACTTTACAACAAAGTACTGTATATATAGGTAAATTTTTTGTTGAGTATTAATAATTTCTTAAGAGATTTCTTTCTTTTGTTGCAAAATGCGTAGAAAACACAATGGTTGAGGAGGTCGCGAGTTATTTCGGTATGGCTTTATAAATAAACGCAGTTTGCATACCTATATACACGACCTACGGAATATACTATTTAGTTGTGGTGCACATATATGTCTTATTGACTAATGAAAATTTGAAAAAGTGATTGCCATTTTTATTAATAGTTAAAATATCTAATAAAGAAAATTAGTACCTATTGGTTTTTCCACTCGCTTTTAAAAATTTGATATTGTACTACTCCCGTTTGTGCCGTACTGCCGTGCATGCATCCAATATTTACTATAGGAATCAAAAACGAAAAGTTTGAACTTTGAGCGGTTCGTCAGCTGCGCAAAGCTGACGAAGACACGTTGACAAGTTGAACATGAAAAACAATGTGTTTGCGTCTGCCTGCCGTGTGCCAGTGTGCGTAATTTTTTTGTTTTGACCTTAGTGGAGTGCACACATCTCTACATGTATACATAAATGCCGGTTAACTGTAAGAATTGTATCAACCCAATTGTACGAACGTGTTGCACTAAAAATCGACGATCCACATTGTTGCGAATCATCATTTAGCGTATTTTGTTGAAATAAACATTCGGGAATATCCGCAGGATTCTCCATTGATTCAGGTAATGTTCTATATAATTATTGTTACCTCTCGTTGCATGGATCCCAAAGGAGGATATTAAAATGTTGGAGATTTCTCATGCATGCGTCTGGAATTTTTTCGCAGTGTTTATCAATCGATCAGACAATGAAATTCAGATCAAAGTCGCCACCGCCATCCTGTGACGAGAAAGTCTTCAAAGCGCGATTGGGAACGAGAATTCAGAAGCACAAAAAAGCAATACATGCATCGAAAAAATTCTCGACTCAAAAGCCAGTAATTAAAATGGCTGTCTCCTCGATAGATGCCGGAACGGCAAAGGGATACTTAAAATCTATGGAATTAAAAAAGGACAGCCAAATTGTGTGGACTGAGAGGGAGTTTCAACAGCAATTCGTCAATCGAATTCCAATCTTCAGGAGAGCATCAAGAAAAAAGGCAACCATTGCAGCGAAAATGTTTCTAAATCTGTATCTATCAGGACGATTTGAGACAGCCGAAGCTTACGAGAAAATTGTATTGATGCTGTGGTCCTACATGAAAGTTGAAGATACCTACGTATTTGCAGATAAGTTTCACAATGATTCATCAGCTAAATTCATTACGGGTAAATGGAAGATTCCGGATAAGCTGTCGAAAATTGGCTTTCGATTTGCTAATCCTGAGCATAAAAAAGTCAACAAAATCAATGTGAATGAGGGGAAAACAATATCAATCCGGAATGTAGAAAGATGGTATAAGATATTGTGGAATCGCTTGAACCTTGACAATGATATGGGTCAAGTTGACTTGGAACAACTAGATTTTACCATCAACTTCCTTGGTTTCCTAGCTTTGACACTGATGCCACTCGCGATCACGGACATTTTTACCCTGCAGGACAACATTGTGAAAAATGTTGTAGAAAAATTTGAGAATTTTTGGGACACAAAACTTGGCTTTGACGTTTCAGCCCCGCCCAATGTGTTCCGGACGATTAATCTATCCAATAATAATCTGAAGCGATGCTCTATGCCCTCCGTAATTCTGTTCACATATTTGGTTGAGTCTTACACAACGCTCTCGGCGGAAAACAAGCCCAAAGTCATCGAGAATATTTATAATATTGCTTTACAGCCTGTGATTTATCACGGATTTGGTGGAATCAAGTGGGTTCTGGCGGCTTCCGCACACTTGGGCATTCAGTCCAGCAAACTTCTAAAGCACTTCAAGTCTAATGTAGACGATAAGGAACATTTGAGAGAGCTTCATCGTTTTTTCGCGACTTATGCCGACAATCCTGCGGAAAAAGCGTGGCCTTGGGCCACAATGTTTATAAACAGGTCGTTCATCAACTTTTCAACTGAAAATGTTCGCTTTATTGCCGTTGCTTGTGCAGCAATTGTACACACGACAAGTTTGAAGAATAGTTTTTGGCGACAACCTGAGTTTGAGATGATTTATAATCGATATAATGTGCTTCTTGGATTTGCCCTGAAATTTGCCAAGAAAATTTAAGTTTGAAGAATAGTTTTTGGCGACAACCTGAGTTTGAGATGATTTATAATCGATATAATGTGCTTCTTGGATTTGCCCTGAAATTTGCCAAGAAAATTCGAAAGCGTTACTCAGCAGTTTAACAATTTTCTCGTCGTTAAATATTATACTGATTTATTATTTTTTCATAAAGTCTCATAAAATAATAATAAGAAAAAAAAATGCCCTGAAATTTGCCAAGAAAATTCGAAAGCGTTACTCAGCAGTTTAACAATTTTCTCGTCGTTAAATATTATAAACTGATTTATTATTTTTTTCATAAAGTCTCATAAAATAATAATAAGAAAAAAAAATTGACAGATAAACAAGAAAAATAATGATTGCAATTTGATATATGTAGTACTTTTATAAGCCTTTGATTAAAAATGTCGAAAATATTTGATTAATTTTTTTTCTCATACATTATAAGTACAACTTGATGTAATTTTTACCAAAAAAAAAAAAAAAAACAGTTAGGAATCGTCCTAACCGATCGATTTCACCAGTTTGTGGTGAATATTTTTCTACAATTAAAAATTTTTTTATTTTATTCTCATAAAAATAATATAATTTTCGGTAAGCACTGATCGATTTCACCAGTTTGTGGTGAATATTTTTCTACAATTAAAAATTTTTTTATTTTATTCTCATAAAAATAATATAATTTTCGGTAAGCACGAGTGAGAAGTTGTTTGACGAATATAATAATCTCTCGACAGTATACATCAAGTTGACGAATAATTTTATGGTCACAGGTTTCTTCTGCTGGTTTTGCATTGATTAAATTAAATTCTTGTATGTATTTCTCCATATTTATCATATCAAATTACTCACGTCATCTTTTACAGTCTGTTCGAGTGGAAAATTCTGTGAAATTTCAATACATTAATAACAATAATCATAATTGATGCAATTAATGATCATGAACTGGACTGCCTGATGGAAATGTGAATCGCCTCGAGGATGACAATCATGGCCTTCAAAGAAGTATAGAGGAATTTTCCAAGAATCGGGAGATAAAATCTGCAAAATATACCATGTAGCAGGCATTTTTAAAAAAATCATTATACTACAAAATAAGGAAATGATGATTACATGTCAAATGCAGTTGAAAAATTTCTAGAGTAAAATATTTTCGATACTCGAGTGTTTACATATCCTCATGCACTGGAAATCGACAGGATGCGCCCTGCTGTTTTCAGCAAGCATGTATTAGTTGCTGCAGCGAGTAGGTATCTTTTGATGCTGTTATGTCGCATAGTAAAAATATTTGGCAGTAAAGTTAAGAAAATCAAAGACATATTATCGACCATACAAATGGGCGGCATAGCATGTATGGGCTCGTTAGTCCAGAAAAGCTCCTGACTTGATTTTTTTTCTTTCTTATTTTTTTTTTTTTGCAGATGTACATGAAAATTTTTAAAGGATTTTTCCGTTTTTCTAGTAGCCCTGTGCAATCATAGCTGTGATGCAAACGCTTGTTTTTATTTTTTTGCAGATGTACATGAAAATTTTTAAAGGATTTTTCCGTTTTTCTAGTAGCCCTGTGCAATCATAGCTGTGATGCAAACGCTTGTTTTTATGGCCGACACACCAGTACTATTTCTTTTATTTAAGATTGAGATTGAGGTATTTTGAATATTCTTGAAGTAACTGGCCAGAATTCTTGTACAGAATTTTTCTACACTTTAATTCGTTATTTCTTTTATTTAAGATTGAGATTGAGGTATTTTGAATATTCTTGAAGTAACTGGCCAGAATTCTTGTACAGAATTTTTCTACACTTTAATTCGTTCTTGAGAAATATTTTTAAAAAACTGTCACATAAATAATTAACACGCCTTCTTAAAAATTAAAACAAAATTTTTCTACACTTTAATTCGTTCTTGAGAAATATTTTTAAAAAACTGTCACATAAATAATTAACACGCCTTCTTAAAAATTAAAACAAAATTCGAGCCGTTATAGCGATTATATAGTTGAATTTTTTAGTCTGGAATTATTTTTCTACAGATTTCACTATCTAATTGAATATAGCAATAGTTTTCACAAATAATAATCAAC
>MVJL01001611.1:0-40463 GCA_002156465.1 Macrocentrus cingulum | reverse complement strand
CAAAAGCCGTCGATTCACGCGAGATCGACGCACTGGGACCACGGTAAGTAATTTTTCCCCGAGGATTTCTTGCCGTGCGTTACAAAGTACACTGTGAACACACCAATAAATCTATCGAATATTTTAAATCAGAAAATATTGTTATAATAAATAATAGTTTATTCAATAAATTTACCGATTCTGAAAGTTTGTGTTAATACTTAACAAAGTATATTTTTGTCTTGAGAATGGCAGGGTGAGCAACAAATTTAATTGTGTTTATCGTAATATTTTTAGGTTATACCTGAGAGATATTAGTGCTAAATCAAAATAACCTGGCCAATAACAAACACCATCGGTTATCACATTTATTTTATATCGTAATATTCTACTTCATCGACCAATATTTACGTTTGTCTATCGTTTTCCGTGTAATCAATTCACGGATTCAATGTACTTGGCAGAAATTTAATTGTTAAGGGTAATCCAACTTGATTTCTCCCACTAACGATCCGACCTATGACGCTCTCTGGTGGCTGCGTCACGAACTAAAATAATAATAAAAGTAATAAATAATTAAGAAGGGGTTTTTAATTAATAATATTAATTAGGTTGAATAGGGGGCAATTTTCCGCGGCCATTGATGACATTTTTATAGGGGTAGGCAGATAAATAAGCGAACAATCAATATATAATCAAATTCATCACCTGTCACATGGAATTAAATTTATTTATCTTTACATTTTTAGACTGTTTATCGTAAAAACGGCTATAATATTCCATCGGCGCCGTCGCATAGTTCAATTGTAAAAAAACTTATAAGATATAAACAACATTTGGACCATGATTTTATCAAATAAATGATCAAGCGACAATAATCACCGATGCACACACACTTTAACAGCTGACTGGCCGAGGCAAGCCCGTAAGAATTTTAGGGAGCCTCGAAGGGTTCCTCGTTTGGCGCGGAATTTGAATTGTAGTTGGGGGCAGTGCGTAGATGTCGGTAGTGAAGGACTCTTGGAAAACTGTTTTACCCGACACCGGTCTCTCACAAGAGGGCACCACTGGTGAGTCTAAACGCTCTTTCAAATAGAAGCAAGGTAAAAAATTGGAATCTGGGTGCTGATTCCTGCAAAAAGTTGCGAGGAATTGTGATCGGCGAGAGAGAGCCTCGTCGGAGTATAGAATTCATCGAAAAAGAACGCCACAGTTCAATATTTATAATCAAATCTTGAATAAATCCTTTTGACACCCTCCTGTGGTGTCACTAAATTGGAAAAACCCCTCCAGACCACAAATATACCCTCCTAAAACCCTTCCACAGAATGAATAAATTCAGAAGACTTGTTGGACCTCGAATAAACCCCCCTAACACCTTCCCACAGTGTCAATAGATTCAAAAAACCCCCTAAGACCTTCGATAAACCCCCTAACACCCTCTCTGCGGGTCATAAAAATTAATAAACCCCTCCAGACCTTGGATGAATCCCCTTATCACCCTCCCACAGTGTCATATAAATTAACAAACAAGTCCAGACCTTGAAGTAATCCTCCTAAAACCCTCCAAGAGTTTCAATAAATCGATAAACCCCTCCAGACCTTTGATAAATCCCCTTAACACCCTCCGACGGTATCATATAAATTAATAAACCCCTTCAGACCTTGGATAAATCCCCTTATCACCCTCCC
The DNA here is from genome assembly GCA_002156465.1 of Macrocentrus cingulum. Lineage (NCBI taxonomy): Eukaryota > Metazoa > Arthropoda > Insecta > Hymenoptera > Braconidae > Macrocentrus > Macrocentrus cingulum. Next base: position 38,792 of record MVJL01001611.1, on the reverse strand, counting down.
ACAGTGTCATATAAATTAACAAACAAGTCCAGACCTTGAATTAATAAGATATTCAACTAATCCTCCTCAAACCCTCCAAGAGTCTCAATAAATCGATAAACCCCTCCAGACATTGGATAAATCCCCCTAACACCCTCTCACAGTGTCATATAAATTAATAAACCCCTCCAGATCTTAATTTAATCCTCCTAAAACCCTCCCAGAGTCTCAATAAAATACTAAACCCTCCAGACCTTGAATGAATACCCCTAACATCTTTCCAGAATCCCAATAAATTCAGAAAACCCGTTAGACCGCGCATAAACCTCCCTAACACTCTCCCAGGGTGTTGAAAAAATGAATAAAACCTCCGTGGCTTAGTTTTGGTGTATAATAATTTTAATTTAATTTGCTCTACAAATGTAACAGCGGTCCTTGCGGGGACTATATGAGTAAAAAATACACAATTTCAACATGCTAACGCATATTCATTCAACCAATTTACTCCATCATTTTTACATCACATTTTGGAATCATTACATTTGAATTTTGTTATTTTCATTATAATTATTCCAATTTTGGTCTGCAGCTGATTCTCCTCGTTTGAAACAGTGGTACAATAACTATTTAATATTATAAAATAATTTTAAGATCTCGTTTATGTTCGGCAGCTTCACAACGTTGTCTGAAATCAATCTCAGAATGTCAGTAACATTTACAAACTTGAGACTAAAGAACGAAAGTTTTAGATTCTTCAATTATATATTCAAAATACTATAGCTTTTAAGCATCATATACACTCTATGTATATGCATGAAATTTTGGTAATAGAACGCATGGGTAGGCAAGTTCCCGCCGGACGAAGTTATTTGGCTATGAAAATATCGGTGCACAGGATTCGCAAGAAAAATTATCTGACATGGCTTTAGTTTATTATTAATAACTCGTAAACTAATAATATATAGGATCAGGAATATACCAGAGATCTTCGATAATCTTCAAAGAGATTGGTACCTGTTTCCAGGGTAAAAACAAACAGAATTGCGACCAGGGTTGTGTTGACGTACACGGGGCTTTTCATCCGTACAGACGCCACTCGCGATATTGAACTATAAATATCTAATAAATAAATATAAATGCCATCCAACTACTAGAAGGGAAATGAACCGGAGAGATTCAGCTTCCTAACGAGCTATACAAAAATATTTTTAATGGATTGTGCATCGCAGTCGCTGATTTTTCGCACATCGATAGCAAAGCACACCTATGTAACGTATAAAATGTATATGATAAACATCAGACTCCTCCAGTTCACGGTCTACGGAATAACGAAATTGACAGTGACTACATTCAAAATACAATTTTGATTCTACACCATTGAATACAGGACCGATATACTTGGAATGACCGATATTTTAACAACCGAGATCGAACGAGCTTTCTGCATGAGATTGAAATAATTTTTGTGCTTCATCGTATACATAGCCGAAATCTGAAATGACTTTCGAGTGCCTGTCAGCCGGAATGTTCGCAGATTTTCTTCTCGAATTAACGGACTTGTCGCAACATGTAGAATTAATTACACTCGGCAACGGTGAATTTACTTCGGTGACTTCATTCTCGGATGAGGGCATCGTATTTGGCATTGTACTAGTAATAGCATCGTCGTCGTTAGAAGCGTCGATTGTAGAATTGGTTTTATCAGTCGTGAGAGAGTTAGATATATTACGATTTGTAAATCGTATCGAAATTAAAGAGGTATCTATTGCATCTAACACCGCCACGACCCTGATCCGCGATAATGTGTAAATGTTGTCATCTAGACGCACTTCCGGTTCAACAGACATATGCTCCAGTAACCATTTCTCAACTGCATCAAGATCTGGGAAATGTATGAGAGAAGACTTGCCGTTTGGAAAAAAACAACCTTTGTGATTACGACTGTGAGAATCGAAAATATAATATGATTGCTTATATGGTATGATAGCAATCGATCGTTTATTTCCTGTGAAAACCGCAGGAACAGGATCATTCTCGAAACCAATAATAGAAAGACTATCTGACAACGATATGAAAGGGCCGTCCGCGTCATAATTTTGAAAACGATAATGACCTGTGAGCATTGGAATAATTACATCAAAAGTACATTTCAATGTAGATGTCAATTGGGCAGTTTTTAATACTTCTTCAGTTTCCAAGTATGCATTATCGAAATCCCCATTGTTGTCGCCACGAGATAACATACTTTGTTGATACAGAGAATCACCCACAAACAAAATCTTATTAAGTGTTTTACTTGACCACGTATCGACCGGTAAAAATGCATTGAAAACGATTGCAGCAACAGAATTAGGGGGACATTGTTTTCCATTCGATTCACCAAATCGTGGATCTCCTTGATAAAAGTCACCTTGGAGGATGTTCGAAGAATTTTTTTTTGGTTGCTGAAATCTCTGTAAGGTTTTTATTGACGGGAATTACGACGGGAAGACACTCGCTTTTATTCAAACTATTTGTATACTTTGCTGGAGACTTATTAACATCGTAAATATATTTTGTCCCTGTCGGCAAGATAGTAAATTGTGGAGCTGGCTGATTCAATACCGAAGAAGTATTATGATCAGCATTTCTGTTATGTATTGCTTCATTAAATTATTGCACAAAAGTACCACACTGTACATGGTTAGCTATGCAGCAAAGCAAAAAGTTTTGTGTGGCCTTTCAACCCAATGAATATTGATTTCCACCGATATTTATGCTTTCAACGCTTATAAACGCAACAGAACATTTACATCCAGGTGTATTAAGGTCTTTTGTAAAGGATTTTCGGCATGAAAAGATCCAGTCATACACAGATACCACTGAAGGAACTTCAGAATCGGTTTAAGTTTAACGGATAAAACATTTTTTTTCGAACACAAAAGTCAAAAACGTAAAATTGATTATTACGTGCGGAGATTGCTATTGACTGATATCCGACAGTTAATATTGCGCTACGATTTGACTGCCTCATTTGAAGAAGAACACTACCAAGTGATACTTCGTACGGACTTATTCGAGTTTTATCAATATAAAGGCCGTCAAATTTTATCGTGACATTTATCGTACTTTCCCACTCGTCTGCGCCTGAAACTTTGCAGCGGAGTTCACCCGACCTAATGGATTCAACCTCATCAGATTCTATCGAGTTTTCACGGCTTAAGTTTAGGTCATAATCGTGAAAACCAGCGTTAACTACCCAATGATGTATCTGCGGGGACCAGGCTTCAAGTGGGAGTATAGAAGGAAGAACAATCGCAGAAGTGGCAACAGCATAGCTTCGAGTATCATGAGAAGATAAACTCAAATTGTCAACAGGAGTGAGTGTACTTTTAATAGAACTTACCGCAGGTGCGGATTCATTATGCCGTGGAACATTATCATCGCCGTTTACCACATCAACCTTATTTCCGTTCAGAGCAGCCGTTGGCATTGCCGAGCTTCCTGTCGTAATGGACATCTCATCCAGCATTACATCATTAATATCTGTAAACATAATTAAAAATATGAATTACCGGAATAGTGTTAATAAGCAGTTTATTTGAGCTTCTATTCCTTAAACTGTATAGACTAGATTTTATGTGGCCCTCAATGTCAAGACTAAATTGATAGTTTCCGTTTTTCATAGCCAAAAAATGTTATTTTCATAGTTTAAATAAACACTTTGGAATATTACGACCCGTTTATTTCAATATAATAATATTGAAACAAACCTATTCAAAAAAACGACACATGCACTGAAAATCCAAGTGTGTTTTTACAGCACATCATACGGGCGTTACATCATCCGTGCGTTTATTCTTGTAGACACTCTTTACACACATTTTAATGTGAAATATTGTTGAAATATATTGTAACACATAACATATACGTCTCATTGATATTTCAAAACGAAAAAAAGATCGAATTTGTCAATTTAATATTTTTCTTTGGTATTTTTTTGTTCTTCCAGCAATTGTTATTATTCTAAACATCCTCGTCGTTTTTGTCCTTAATTTCTTCAAAACATTATTGAATTGAAAAATATCCCTCACAAAACTTGTATGTGATTAAATTCCCTACAACTTTCATACGAAAAGTTTTTCCATTAAACAAATAGTTTGAAGGTTATCAGCATTATTATGTAGCGGTCGCGTGCAGCTTCGCGCAGCCGTCTCGATGCCGAAATGCATATATAAATTTATTTATTTATTTATTTATATTCATTTATCGCCATAACATCGGTCCAAAGTCACTATATACCTATACACTAAGAAAACAATTCATTTATATTGAACGCCTAGACATATTTGGCAGTTGACGAACTGATTTCTTACATGTTGAAAAATATACGTTTGTAGTTAAATTATGGCGAATCGATTTATTAACAACAATAATAGTGATAAATATTTGATTTTTCTGCCAGTACAAACCATTTTTAAATGTTAAGATTGATCTATCAACTGTTAATTGAGATCAATTAATTAACTGTTAATAAATCGATGTTTATTGCTGTATGTAGGCGTATTCCCTTAAAAAGCCGATTCTGAAAATTTTTCTCAAACGGATCCGAGCAGAAAGTTTTTAAGGTATGCCTTGAGATGATCCGGATCGCATCCGGTTTCGACGAGGCTTGCCGCTATAAAGGATTTTGGATCGGGTTCGGATCCAGCACGCATACGTTTTACCGTCGGCAGGTTACCTTGATTCGTACCTGAACTATCCAAATAAGGCATGGATTTTTAAGGCATACTTAATCCGCCTTTTATCTATTTAATTTCAGGCATGTCATTATAAGTGGATTGAAACCCGGCAGGTATTTACGTATTTTACGGACGATCCTACTACGGCCAACCCGATCAGGCCCCTTCTTATTAAAATCCGGCGAGTATGCATGAATTTTGAAGTTGATCCTACTACGGTGAACCCGATCAGGCCCTTTTTCATTGAATTTTAGGCATGCCTTTTCAAGAGAAACTCAATCCGGCGAGTATGTATCAGCTTTGGAGTTGATGCTACTAGGGCAACTCCGATCAGGCCCTTTTTCATTAAATTTTAGGCATGCCTTTCCAAGAAAAACTTAATCCGGCGAGTATGCATGAATTTTGAAGTTGATCCTACTACGGTTGTTAGACCAGGTCTAATAAATGTTTTTCCTTGAACCGCTCGCGCTTCGGTAAGTGTCACCAACTGGTGGCGGAAAAATTTACCACGCGGCGGTCGACGTGAAGTATGCTCGCTCTCTCTCTCACCAAACATCACGCATAAGACGTCGTCTCCGAGACAGTTATTGAGTTGAGCGTCCATCCTGGACAAAACCTACATCAAACCATCACCAGATCACGGAGGATTAAGGCTCCGATCGCAGCCTGATACCAAATTTCACGAGGTTCTCGGCAAAGGTGTCAAGAAATACGCATATTCAGAGCCACTCGTCAACCGCGTGGCGTTCTATTCTCGAGCACGGCTTCAAACTAGGGAAGTCCGGAAAATCGTGTGAAAGGTCGTGTGAAAGGTTGTTTAATTGCAACAAAACCAAGGTATTCTGTTTGTTTTCCTTCTGTTCAAACATTTTTGCTCAAAGTTGAGTTCTTTAGTGAGTACGTTCACGAAATCTCGAAAGTAGGTCAACCGACGCCATGTTGGCAACTTGTTAACTGTAATTAAGTTTAATTATTTATTTAAATCTCTAAAGCAATTCATTCACTTATATTCAAAGTTATTATTGTATTTGATTTGAGTTATTCCTTGATTAATTTAACTGAGTTTGTTTGTAACTAATCAGTGAGATAAATTCGACTATTTCCTCTCTCTCTTGCTCTTGTGAGTGTGACCTATTTTCCGTCATAGTTCACGCTACAGTCGATTCACACAGAGTTCTTTCATTTGTACATAATTTAATCTCTCAACGCTAACTATTATTTGTCAAATCTTTGTTAAAATCCTAGGCTAAGCATTTATTCAATACAAATTTATTATTATTTACTCCGAAACTTTTATTTTCAAAACCCCTTCCCACTGTCACCCTTCTCCCGCACAATCGGGCAAAATTGAGGTTGCATTACAGCAACATTGCTTAACATTTATTGGTCCTTCGAGCCGGATAAGCGATGAGGGAGTGACCTATGGGTGGGAGCGATTGAGTGCTTGGTTGAGTGATTGTGCATCAACCGGCTCCCTGGGGTGGCGATAAGTTGATTGAGAAACATCACTAATTCGCTCCAAATATCAAGGTGCAGAGGGGGTGAACTATCACCATGCCGCTGACCGTCGATAGCTGCATTCGACTCCAGATGGATCGTTTCGAGATTCTCCAAGATTGCCTTATGTCTCAACAAGGCAACATCAACCCAGCAGTGTCAACAGAGGAGGCCCAAACGCGCCTTGAGTCAACTGAGACCGTATGGGCCAGTTTTTCTTAGACGCATGACGCACTCGTCATGAAAGTCGACAATCAGACGGACTACGACTACTTCAAGGATAGAATCTTCAAAAAGACTCATGAGACCTATCTGAGTCTTAAATCATCGCTTCGAAGTATCATCTCTAGTGAGCAAAAGGAAATTGCTCGTCTCCAAGCAGCAGAAGCATCTGCATCAAGATTTTCAGTTGGCAATTCTAGCCGCTCTCATCTGCCAAAGATATCCCGTCTTTCAGTGGCGAGTATGAAGATTGGCAGGCGTTTAAAGATATGTTCACATCTTTAATCATACAAAATGCTGAGATTTCCGACGTGGAGCGCCTCCACTTCCTAAAACTAATGTCAAGGGTCGTGCAGCTCGCACCCTCGCCAATATTCGTCTGGAGTCGGACAATTTTGACTCTGCGTGGCAGAAGTTTGCGGACAGATTTGAGAATCGTCATGAGCCATGTCGAGGCGATTTTCGCGCTCAAGCCAATCAGCAAACCCAGTTCCAGGGCCTACAGTGAATTGATGGATGACATCGCTGCAGCCTTGAATTCAATTAAAGGACTGAATGTCAAAATAGATCAATGGAATCCTTTTTTGGTTTATCATTTCACTCGGATGTTAGACATCAACACTCAGAAGTCCTGGGAACGGAGTCTCCGGACTTCAACTGCTGTACCAACGTTTGAAGAGTTGGAAAATTTCATTAAGACTGAAGTGAGAGCATTGAAAGGAGTGGAAAGTCGGTCACACAGAACCGAACCATCATCATCAGGGAAGAATGCGTCGGCTTTAGCCCAAAAGCCGAAGAAAGCTCACGTAGCATCAGCAACAGACAATACTTCAGCATCTTTGTTATCTGCAGAGAGTGTCAAAGCTGCATCTCAGTGTGCCATGTGTAAAGAAGATCACTACGTCACGAGATGTTCAGTATTTGCTGCTCAAAGTCCGTCAGAACGGAAATCCTCAGTCATTACAAAGAAAATGTGCTTCAATTGCCTTGGATCGCATAGGGCAAAAGAGTGCAAGTCGACCAAGACGTGCCTCAAGTGATAAAGGAAGCATCACACACTCCTTCAGGACTTTTACGGTTCGCATGAGGTAAATCCAACGCCATCGCGAACTCCAACTGCATCAACGAGTCAGTCAAGCCAAAATTTGACCTCAGGATCATCCGCTCCAATCACAAGTCACCACACAGCTTCATCAGTATCCACACCACGTACAGTGTTGTTAGCCACAGCTCAAATACGTGTTGAGTCCCCTCACGGCTCAGAAATCATTGCCAGAGCATTGATTGATCAAGGATCAGGAATAAACTGCATCAGTGAGCGTCTCGTCAAGCAACTCAACATGTCACGTACTCCACCGTCAATTCCACTCATTAGAATCGGCGCAACTAAGTCATCTCACACGAAGGGATGCGTTCAAGTAAAACTGCAGTCATTATTCAACAGAGAGCAGCAATGCTGGGTTTTGGCTCATATCCTGCCAAAATTAACAACAACACTGCCGAGTTTGAAGCCAGCTACAGGAGACCTCACCTTTCAAGTGTAAGTCTTGTGTGCTCAAAAACGAAAGTCGGGACTATCGGGACGCGCCCGGCTGCTCAACCACTTTCGGCCCACCCTCGGTCACCTACAAGAGGCAGCTGGGGGCCGTCAGAGCTGCCTCACGGACTGTATCTCCTAACACGCGGCTTACTGCCGGGTACATTAATAGTACCAAAATTGATTTTAGTTTTTTCGTGATAACTCGGTAAATACGCGAGATTTTACACAATTGTATTTCACATGAAAAGATACCGGGACGGGACTCGAACCCGCGCCCCCAGACATCGTGCGCAGGCATATAATCACGATATCCAAATATAAAATAAATATTCTACCCCAGACTACCAACTTCTGGTACTATTAATGATAAAGCTAGCATTTTGTTTGGGACAGATGCAGGACTCTCGAGCTAACCCTGTTCTCATGAAAGTTCTCCAGGACGTGAAACAGGAGCCGATGGTCAGGCACGGAGCAGGTAAACTCCTTCTTACTCAACATCAATAAATATTTTATTAACTAAATAACTTCTTTACAACCATGCAGGCGAAGCTATTGAAGCCATTGGCGATAAGAGTGTGCTCCCAGTTCTGGAAAAATACAGCCAGAACCCGGTAATCGAAGTGTCAGTTGGCTCTAAAGAGAATTCAGTGGCTGAAAAATCCAGAAACTGGGAAAAATCCATCGGAAAACCCGTACGCATCAGTGAATCTTGCTCCGCCGGCCTCTGCGACGGATGTTGCTGATTTAAAGTAACTTTTACTCGATGAAAACAAGTCCCCGTTCGACAGATACCGCGCAATGTTCTTCCTGAGAAATCTGCGAACTGCAGACAGCGTTCTAGCTCTCTGTGATGGCAAATAAACTGATAAATGAAGCAAAAACGGTCTTGAAACTCGGTTTAGATGGATTTTTTTTGTATTCATCGGGTATTTCTAATGTAATTTCAGGCTTGAAAGCCAAGAGCGCACTGTTCAGATACGAGGTGGCCTTTGTTTTACAGGTCAGTTACAGGAGGAAATATCCCTCCCGTATCTGCAAGAGTCTCTCGATGACAGGGAACGCGTTGTTCATGAAAGCTCTATTATTGCTCTGGATATGTGCGAGTATGGAAATAGTCTGGAGTTTCAGTATACAGACTCTGCACAAAATGACGGCCAGTTAGACAGGTAAATTTTCCACTCATTTTTTAATTTTACTTGAAAAATATTGCCTCAGACTGTCCAACTATGACAATACAATAGTTGTCCAATTTTAAACTTTGTACGATTAAATTAATTCAAAAAAATATTTTATTGCCCGCCTTAAGATTGAGATTATGCAAGAAAGCGCATGCCCCCACATGTCTTCTGCGGTTGTTACGACGCTTTGTTTATTGTTCGAAGCTGACGATTGACTAATCTAATGGTATAAAATGATATTTTTTTAATCGTACATTGATTGAATTGCATCAATGCTCGTCTGTCTGTTGTTTGAATTACTTATGGCAGATCGTTTTCTACTTGATTAACAGACATTTTTTTTTCTTCCGTATAAATTGACGCTAATTTTCGAGTTGGGATGTACAGCGCGTAATGAAGACACGCGTAGCCTGTTATCATCGTATTTAATAAATTGGGAAAATTATATCACAAAGTGAGATCTAGCGTATATCACTCTTCCTTAATCATTCGATGTAACTATAATATCACAAAGACATATTAATATAACAAATATATTATTGAAATGTTCATGATTTATATTAATGTGATCTCACACAGAACATAACAGTGGCATCATTATGTTACTACTTGTCAACATAGAACCAAATTGATATCATAGTTCTGATGTGTATACAATATCATTGTGACATGTGGCTTATGACGTATTAGAGATGTTAGATTTTAATGCAGCGTTTAACTAATAGCTGTTACGTTTAGTAAATATAACTTTTATATTCCCCGGCGTTTGTGCTAATCACAGACAAAATATCACCATAGAGAAACACCGAGAAAACTCAAATACGTGAACTTCTTCAAAGCCACAGAGTTACGCCAGCTCTTTTCATACACTGGTATGCTCGTTTTCAAGTTATACATCTCTCATCATCAATATGCACATTTTCTGAAGTTGGTGGTAACGATACGAATTCTCTCGACGGCAAAATATTGCTATGTTTTCAATGAATATGCTGACCAACTACTTCAGGAATTTGTCAATGAGTATCCAATAATATATGGAGCCCACAATGTATCCTACAATGTTCATAACCTTCTCCATCTGGCTGCTGAAAGCCGCCTATTTGGTCCAATAGACAATTTTGCAGGCTGAAAATATGAAAACAAATTGCAAAAAATAAAATCTATGGTCAAACCACGCGGCAAACCTTTGGAACAGATTATAAATCGATTGGATGAAATCAATTCTATCAAAAAATGTAAACAAACAGCAAGACAAAATATCCGGTAGTCAAACTTTCTAATCACATTAATTTGATGAGAAAACCAATCGAGTCTTGAAATATTCGGATTTTGAAATAACCTCCAAGATGCCAGATAATTGTGTGTTCTTGAAAAATAAGTCAGTTTTGGTGATTCACAAAATTTTTCAAAATGATGAGGGCATTTTCGTACCTGGAAAATTTTTTTTTAAGTATAACCCTTTTTTTATTAAACCTTGTGATCCTAGATATTTTGGCATAGCAACTGTTGATATCTATTCAACGGAAAATATTAACGCCAATCGAATTGACAATAAATGTCTGTGTTTGACCCTCACTGAAGATAGTAAATTAATAGTGCAGCTAATTCATGGCGATGAAATGCTGGAGATCCAGCATTGTAGAGCATAATAAATAGAATTTGAATGTTCCCGCACATTCATTTCCCCATGCACACCTACATCTCACACAAAGATGCAATCACGTCCTCATGGCTGCAAGACAATATGGCCACTATGAGCCGAAGCGTCCACGGCCACGTGTAGTGTTCAGCACATTTTTTTTATAGTCAGCACATTTCAACCCTTTGAACCTGAGCCTAAAAATCAATTAAATGAGCAATACTATCAATAAAATGGAGCCAAACGAGAAACCATTCTGTGTGGTCACATTCGTGGAGGAAGAGGATTTATCGATGGAAGTGCCTTCCACTTGGTTAAGAGGAGACAAATGCTGATGGCCCAAAGTAAGAAATTGTGTGAAGTTCGTCAAAAAACAAATTGAACCTGACCCGAAAAATTGTAGGCTTTGGGGACTAGTCGATGTAAAAGTTGCAGGTTACAATGGTAAGTGAGGTGATTTTGACATAATGGCATCAGGCGATTCGATACACATTTATATTATTTCATCTAATACAGATTCTTGGGAAGCAGCTCGCATGGCATGGACGACGTGTCATGTTTATCGGACAATAGAGTCAGATTATAGCTGCAATAACAAAAAAACCCGAGGCATCGCAGGGAGTGAATTAGCCACCCAAAAAAAAATTTTGACGCCATGCTTTAATCGGAATTTAGTGATTCAGCTGATTCTGCTTCATCATGCACTAGATCAGTTCAACGTGAGCGCGTGAACAAAAAAAATCTAGAAAACAAGTCAACTGGATCCCAAGTATCCATCGTATCACCGGAAAAGACACAAAATCACAAGCAACCGATAGAAAGTGATGAAAACCAAACTGATGAGGATGCAGAAGCAATGGAACAGGATCCAGGTAAGATTCCTAGTAAAATTTTGTCACCAATCGTCGATACGTAACATAAAACCATGGAGAATCATGCAATATATTTTTTTTATTGTGAATAAATTATACAAGTGAGATGATGAAACGTCCGAATGCCGAAGAAAAAATACATAGACCTAGCAAAAAACTGAAGACATCGGGGTCATATTCAGGCGAGAAATCTCAAATAAATAACGCTTTGACTATTAGAGAAGACATTATGCTCGCTGGTAACTTGATATTTATACTATGATATTATATTTTAAGTAGAGCAGGAGTGGATATAAAAACATTACACCCAGTAAATAATGTTTGCTTTTTGTTTTAGAACCGGTGAACCTACTAGTTCTCAGCATGGAAAGGTTCGCTCAACAGATCAAACGGATAGTAACTGGTGAGTTAGTAGAATTGGTTTACTATTATCTAACAAAATAAGAATTTCGGTGCCAAAAAACCTAAATAACACATATATTATCGTATATGCTTCCAGAAAAAATTAACGAAGCTATTAATCGATGGCGAAGCCGTGGCTGCAGGTATGTAACTAGCATATATTATGATACCCTAAATTTTTATTCCTTACATTCTACGCGTAATTTTTTCTAATAAAAAAAAAATGGTTTTTTTTCAGCGACAATTCAAGATTTTAGTAGAGAGTTGAAGGGAATACGAAGCACTGTTGGCGCAATTAGAAAAAATTCAGAAAACTCTGATCATGGATTTCATGGCCGTGACCAAGGCGAGACAGACGAGTATATCGATAATAGGAATCTCTTTTTGAATAAATTCACATTGAAATCTCAGATTTTGAAACGAGACTCGCAGCCAACGAGGAATTGCAAAATCGTCTCGTAAGTATGCATCATAAGAATTTTCTATTGAAAGAATTAAAAATGCAAAGAAACTCTCCCATGTTTGCTGGCTGATTTATTATAAGTTGTAGCTGCCATGACTCAAAAAATAGTTCATGTCTCTCTGACGTTACATGTAAGCGATGGTGATTCTTGATTTGTAAATAATTAATTTTTCAGAAAGTTTTCTTATCAAAAACTGGAGGAGATAATATTTCTGATGTGGTCACTCGATTATTATCCCGTACCTTCGACGATGCACTAGCAAAGGATTGCTCTTACGAAGGACAGAAACGTGGCGACAAAACAAATAAAAAAATTCAGGGATTAAAAATTCATAATGCTATACATGGTATGTTCTCAAACAACGTGAATTGATCTCAAACAAATGATCTACGAAGTAGATTTCTCTTTCGTTTCTTATCTTTCTTATCAAATTAGTATTTGACAGATCAAAATACATAATAATCATGCTTTTCTTAGATTCTCAAATTTTTTTTCTCGCCAAAATATCGAATTTTCGCTATTTTTTGGGGTTTTTTGCAATTTACTCGAAACTGAAGGCTGGACGGCCTAAACGGACTTCAAATTCGTATTCAGTGGGTCAAAAAACATGCCGGTATATGGGTGGCGCCCGGTGTACAGACAACTTTTTTTTTGTGTGCTGGTGTTATGTAACATTAATAAAAAATAAAAATAAAAGTTGATGGCACTGTTATAGAACATATATGTCTCATAATTGTTCATGAATGAATAGATTTGTAATATTTTACTGATGTCATTATCTTGTCTCAACTGGAATATTCTCGTTACATTGATCCTATATTACAAATCCAATCAGATAGACATCACATTTCTGACACAGATATGGACCTGCTATGTACTTGTTACGTTACAGTTACATTTTTCATGATGTCACAATAATGTCGCGAATGAGTTCTTCTCAAGTCACAATGAGGCGGACATTTTAGAATCACTGTTACATATTTTGACTCTTTCTCGTGACATGTTTGTGATATAACAGTTCACATGGTGATGTTGACAGAACATAATAGTTATGAGTGATTGTTCGTGGATATTTAAAAAAAAGAAAATTTCAAAAATATGATTATATCTCAAAAACTAAAAGGAAATTCAAAAAAATTCATTTGATATTTTTTGTAGATAATTTAATTCCTAATAATTTATTTCCAATGTTATATTTCGTAATTATAATTAGAATTCATTGCCGGTGTATCGAGTTTTACATGGTTTTACACATAACTTCCTTAGAAGTTAAGTTCATAGCCCACTCTTGCGCCACCCATGCCCCTTACCCCTCACATTCATCTATTTCGCTCGCGCTATCGGTGTTTTGCTCGCGCGGTTGCTGCCTGCTCGCTAGTTTGCCCAATTACCGTGCCATTTTCATTACACAACGTGGTTTTCCCCCCATATGTTCCGTGATTGCCTTATCTAGCTCGGGCTTGCCCCTTCCGTTCACCCATCTGCCCCATTGCTCTACCACCTCAGGTTTGCCCCTCGCTTCTACACCTTTGCAGTGCCAAATATGCTCAAATGTATCAGGCTCCTTTTCGCATACCCTGCAGATAGCGTCTGTGTAGCCCTTTTTACCTGCCTTGAAGGCGCTGCCACATCGCAGTCTGGCCCAGGTCTCCTTCCATTGCCCTGGGATTCTCTTGTCATCTTAATACTCCTCGCGGCCCACTATATTTCCACAGCTTGTACCACGGGTCGTACTCCGGTCTCTCGATTTTGCACCAGTTTTGTTAGAGTTCCTGGTCTGCCAGGATCTTCAGTGACGCGTCCAAGCGTGCCTTGGTCCTCGCCGGGTCCTTTGCCAGATCCGTTGCCAGATTTGCGTGAGCGTTTTGCCATCACCCGTGTCTGCCAGCGCCTGGCGCAGGATATTGCCCCATGCTGATCCGATGCCGTTCATCACTCCCCTGACCTCCTTAAGGAGTGCTGCCTTGGCCCAGTTGCCGTCCGGTCTGCGTAGGAGCTCGAGCATGTACCTCGTGGCTCCTTCCCTTTGCTTGGATGGTGATTCCTTGCACTTCCGACTCCATTTTCCATATGTAGTCGGGTGTGTTTTTGTTAACAGCTAGCGCCCCCTTCAGCAAGTGTCCCTGCATCCTCTCCATCTCCTTCCTGGCTGCCCAGCCCCATATTTCTACCCCGTGCATGCCGGCCGCTTCGGCGATTGCTCGGTAAAGCCACAATCTTCGCTCTAGCGTGCCCACCCGTGCCCGCTGCACTAGCCCCCAGGTTTGCTCTGCCACTCTCTTGGTTTTTCTCGACATTTCTCTCGCGTGTGTATTCACGTCATTCTTCGAGTTGAACCAGAAGCCGAGGTACTTATACTCGTTGACTATTGCCAACTGTGCCCCGTCAAATTGCCATTGCTCGCCCTTTCTTAGGCGTCCACGGCTCCTGCAGACCATGACCTCGGTCTGTGTTAACCTGCAGCTTGTTTTTCTGTGTGAAGCGTAAGAGTTCATCCAACATTGTCTGAAAGTCGGCCGCGGACCTGGCAATCAGCACGATGTCGTCGGCGAACTTCAATATTTTGATCTTGTGCCCCCTAGTATGGTGTTAGTTGCCCCGTCCGCTATGAGCACTCTGCTACTCGTGCCAGACATCATGCCCCTTATTGCCGCTAGCTTTTCCCTGTGCAGTCCTTTGCCCTGGAGTTTGTTGAGTAGGGTACGCCTGTCGACGGTGACGAAGACCGCCTTGAGGTCGACAAAGGCCTGGAAAGCTCGCCCTTTGGTTTCCTTGAGCTCCTTGCCCACCAGGGCATTGAGTGTCAGGATGTGATCTCGCGTCCCTCGGCCCCGTCTAAAGCCTGCCTGGCTTTCCTCTAGCACCCCGTTGGGCTCTGCCCATGTTGTTATCCTACTCGCCATTATGCTTGCCAATACTTTATGCCCCTCGTTGAGTAGTGTGATGCCCCTGTAGTTCGCTGGGTCCTCCCTGTCGCCTCCCTTGTACAGCGGGTATATGAGCCATGTCTTCCACCCCTTTGGGATCTTTCTCTCATTCCAGATCTTGTTGAAGGCTGCTTTTAAGTCCAGCCTCCAGTGTTCGGATAGTGCGTTCAAGAATTTGGCTTTTATGGCGTCCGAGCCGGCCGCTTCCCCGATTGCTAGGCTGTCTAGCGCTATTTGGACCTCCCCCGCTATCGGAAGGTTTCCTGCCTCTGGTGTTGTCAGCAGGCTGACGAAGTGCTTTTCTCATGACTCTGTTGCGATTGCCTTGTTGCCTCCTCCTTTTTTGCCGGCCGGAATTGCCTGATTGCCGCCCAGAATGCCGATGTGCCCCTGCTGGATTCCACCGCCTTCCAGCGCAGCTCGTTCCATGCTATTCTCTTTTCGCTGAACAGCCCCGCGTAGCCTTTTTTTGCCACGCGCCAGCTGAGCTTGTGCTCTGGTATCCTATGCCTAAGGAACTCCTTCAAAAGTCACCAGACCTCCTGGCACCTCGCACTGCACTCTTGGTCGTACCATAATCTTTTGTTTCCTTTTGTTTCCCCCTGGGGTGACTCTTCAGCTTTCCTGTCAGGTCGGTTTTCTTGATAGCCGTGCTGATGTAGACCCTGTCCTTGCCTTCCTCCCCGGTGGGTTGGGGCTCCTGCCCGTGCAGTTTGTCCAGCTCGCTGAGAAAATTTTCTTTTTTGTCGGGATCCCAACACATTATTTCGCGGGCCTTGGGTCTGCGCCCGTGACTTGCGAGCGTGCTCGCCGCCTCTGATGTTGAGTGTAACTACCACTGGCATGTGGTCTGACTCAGTCCTCGCCAGGATATCCATTGTGTCGACGAGTTTGCATTCATTGGTGTAGGCCTCGAGCACATAATCAATCACTGATCTGTGCTCGGCTGCCGTGCCGGTGATTTTGCCTTCGTGATCTCCTTCTGTGTTCGTTGCTGATCCTCAGTGCCTTGTCCCTACACCAATTGAGCCATCTCTTACCTTCCTGGTTGGCGTGTGTGTCCTGTTATTCCCTTGTCTTGCTGCAACAGACATATCCCTGGTTGTCCTTTTTAATTATTGCACACCCCGTATGTTCAAAGAACGGGTGTGCTCTACTCTCGCTCAGTGCACTTTGACTGACACTCGGGACTAAATTGGCATTATGATAGTTTTATACCAAATGATTCAATGCCAATTACCCATTTTTCTAACGACTAAACTTAAAATTTTATGTTTTTTTCATTATATGAGGCCCTTACGCATGTTGATAAGTAATAATCTGCGACCAAAGTTGTTTGTTTATGTCCGGTGGGAGCAGTCAGGATGTATGTCTGTATGTATGTGGACACAACGCTGGCCGAATTTCGTTTATAATACCAGTGGAGTTGGTATCAATCTCTTTGTTTTTTAACAGAGAAAATTCCTATTGTTTCTAAACTTCTAGGTATAGTAATTCTAGACTTCTATGTGTAGTAATCACTGAGTTATTCATAAAAATATATATATATTTACGTTGATCTTGACAGGATGCCATTTTGGTGAAGAGGTTCTGCCGGTATAGAAGTTTCCCTGCTCCGCATACAGACTTATATATATATATGTAATACACGGAGCATTTCTACTTTACCGATAAAAGATAGCATTAGTTAATTAGTTAGTTATCTCGTTATCATCTGAGACCCCTATATCTGCAGATATACGCTCACACATAAAAATAAGTGTAAAACAACACCCATACGGGGTGTGCACTATGGTTTTTCACCATTTTTGCGCTTCCCGGTGCGCGCGTTAAGGTCCCCCATGACCACTATGCCCCTTCTCTCCCTTTTTGCCTCGTGGATCCAGGGATTAATAGTCTCCACACATTTTTTATGGCCTTTATTAGCGTATACAATAATTATTGTTGTTTTTGCCGAGTTTTTTTCTGTTTTTTCGCTAGTTGTTTCTTAATGCCTATTATGATGCCACCGCTCGCGCGTCCCCTTGTCACGTTTTTTACTACCGGAAGGGCTTTCCATTCATAATTGACATTCCATTTCCCACTCTCTGCCCTCACTCCTCTCTTATCCATCCATGACACTAGTAAGACTATTACATCACATTCGAGCCCGACATAAAAATCGCCCATGCCCCTTAGTTTGTATGCCCCCCGCAATATTCCACATTAACACCTTCACGCTTTCCCTCGTTGCCCCTTGCCCCTTGTCCTCGTTTCACAGCGAGCCTCTCGCCTCGCCCACTCCACCCGAGATGGTCTCAGTGGCTCGCATGTCCCCAGCGTAGTCACATCACTCATGCCACACACCGTTTATCTGCAGCTTCAAGTACCCCTGCTTCACCGTCTTGCTCAGTGAGCGTAGCCGCACCGCACTTGCTTCCGTCCAGCGGGTCAATTCCTCCTTCCTTGCCGTTAGGTTATCGCATAGCGAGATGCCCTCTTCCCAGAGCTGCGAGCGCCTTCGAATGAGTTCAATTTTTTCTCCCACCGTTTCAAGGGTAACCAGGAGCTTGTTGCCGTCACGCGCCTCATTTTCGGCTTGTTTGTCCACTCGAGGGCCTCATGAGGCAGCTCCCTGGCCCGTGAGGATCCGGGCAGCTGTTCCCAGGTGCAGCGTGGACGCACGTCCCGAGGTAGTGGGTGCGACGCCTGGATGCGGGCATCCTTCTTGCCACCGTTGGTCGCCGGCGGGCGCATGGTCGTTGGCGCCGTGTCTTTTACGTTCTTTCGGGTGTGATGCCTAGCCTCGTTTGCGCAAGCAGCGGCGCTTGGTGCACGCTCGGGGCTGTGCATGCCCTTCAGGGCAGCTTGTGCACTTGCTTGTTTCGGAGCGTCCGGTTTGCTGCCTGGAGGTCAGCTACTTGTTCTTCTAGTTGTTTTTTCTGCTCCGCTTCTTGTGTGCTCTTTGCCTCGCGCGTGTCGCCCGCCTGAGCGCCGTCTCTTCTGTTTTTGTGCGGGTCCGGGTCGTTGCCTTGCCGTAAAGCCTTCGCGTTGTCTGCGAGCCTTCTTGAGCTGCCTCTGCAGGTCCTTCTCTGTGTTCCGCCTTTCCTCATCCCTCTTGTAAAGTATGCGACGCGTTTGCCCCGCCTTGTCCTGTTCGTCGCGCTGCCACTCCATCCTTTTTTCCTCAAGCATCTGCATCAGCTGACCTTGTACATGGATTATTGTGCTATCAACCAGTTCGTCCAGGATCTCCTTTTTCAACTGTCGGCGGAGCTCTTGCCATTGCTGTACCTCTGCCTTTGCCCGGGGTTAGAAATACCTGTATCTCCTCGTCAGATTTGTGCGCGGTGGTGATGTCGCCTTCCACGTCTGTTTGAGCCTCCTCCGTGTGCTCTTGTTGTAGTTTCAGTTCGGCTGATTTTTCTGCCATGCTCGAGAAGTCCTCTTCTCCGCGGTGTATTGTCCGCCAATCCTCTGTTGCGACTCGCATCTGCGGATAGCGCCCGCCTCAGCCTGCCGCCATGGTTGTTGGTTTTACGCCCTGAAATTGACGCCCACATTTCCAGTAAGTTTAGGGTGCTGCCCCCTTTCTTCTTTTCCTCCGTGCCTTCAGGAGGTCGCCCCCTCCGGCTCTTAGTCGTGGGCGGCCGCACCAGGGTTTGATCTATGCCGTCCCATTGAGTTGAGCCGTTTTCCATTTGCCCGTCTGTGTGGTTTCTTCATTTCCGGCATTGGCGCTGCCGTTCTGCTGGGTACTTTCCATGCCGTTGCCCCTCACTCTTCGCTTTACTTTTTAGCTAACCTGAAACTCGGCGTGCTTGCCATTTTACCGAGATTTCGCGTTGAATTTGGCCGTGCCGATTTCACTAGTTAGTTTATTTAGAAGCTCTCGCCACGCTTAATTGCTGTTATTGTTATTTTTGAACGGGGCATCTTCGGTTCCCACTTGAAAATTTACGAAAATTGCACTGCACTTAAAACGCGACTGGCTCGCTTCGTGCCCCAACCGGAAGTCCTCTATATTTCGTCATTTTATTTATTTGTTGAAAAATTCTGCAATTTCTTCCAAGTTTAGACATCCAAAACCCTCTAAATCCATCACAGGCACTTTAGGTTTGAATATCTCTTCTATCATCTCCTGCTTCTCAGCACCATAGAGATATATGTAGTTTCGATTATCGAATGTCGAGTCGAAAATGTTATCCAGCTCATCATACACCACATGTATCTCACGCCAACGATTAAAAGAATGAGAGTCATAATTGCATTTTGACTGTAAATGTACAAATAAATCTTGAGCGCAGCAAACCGGAGGATGAAATCATTCAGTAATCGTTTGCGCCACTTTAACATTATTCTCCATTACACTTCGTGCATCACCAATTTTCACAATGAATTTTCAAACATAATTTCTGTACCCACTGACATCCAGAAAAATTTCCATTTCCTCCGACACAGCAAATTCCTTGTTAGTTAACAGTTACTTGTACAGTTTTATCACTTACGGAACTAACGTTTCAATAGAATATCTAACAGCAATAATAGCGTAGCAATCAAATAAATATGCATACCTTCACTGTTTATATATTTATCTATGAATTGCGTGAGATTTTTTATGAAAGAAAATAAAACTAACGAATATTTATGAAAGGTGAAAAAATAATACGTCTAAAATAAATCAAATCTATTCGATCGAATCTCAAACTTTAACTTGTAGTAGTTTTAGTTACATCAGGGCTCCTTCACTGTGATTGTATATATCTGTCAATATCCGGGATGACAACGCGGTTTATCATTGAAAAGTAAATTTGCTAGTGCTTCAGCACTGTAGCATTTGCATAGACGTGCCACCCCTATCACTCCATTCTCTATTGGAAACCGATTATTTACATCTACCTTGTGAGAATTAAAGAGGTAGTCGTACCTTTTTTCATCCCTTTCATCTTTATCAGACAGTAGCCAAAAAGCCACTGTCTTCGAGGCAGGAAGGAATAGATGGCCTTCAGGTTCTGTGCACTCCCCCTCCTTTTTTTCGCACTGCTGTATGACACAAGTAAGTTTCGCAGTTCTGTTGCTCGCCGGTATCTCGCCTTCTCCAGACTGAGTAATGTATAAGGATAGTTCTTTGCCACATCCAGTTATCCAGTTCAGTATGAGATTGTCCACTTGTAGCATATTTTGTACATTGCCCATTTTTTTGCATTGAAGATAATAATCATGACCATCGGTGATAATTTTGTCTAGTAGTTGACTGTTTACCATTTCTATGTCTTTATTCAGCGCCATAATTGCAAATGCAGCGATGCCAGTGCATTGCGTATTGCGATTTATGCCAAAACGTTTGTGTTAAAAAAGATGATTGAATATTGCGCGGGCACCGCCATAGTAGTGCCCAGTAGCGATGTGCGGGGAAATCACGAAGTTTCTTTTTTTCTCTGTCGGTCGTCTCTCTCTTTTTCTCTCTCTTCTCGCACGTTTCGCACGCATCACGAACGTTATCACAATTATCAGAGAAATCCACGAATAGTTTTGCAATCAAGAGTTTCTGGACACGAGATAAATAACAAAAAGCTTTTTTTTGTTATTTACTATAGGTTTGTCACCTTGATCTAATGTAGCCGATACCAAATGGAAAGCTCCCGCCACGTCCGTTGCTGCTTCCGCCACGTTTGTTGCTTTTTTAGTCCGATTTTGTAATGAAGCAGGAGTGTTGACACGTTGCCTGATGCTACTTCTTTGACTCTACAGAAATAATGAATAATATAGCTTTGTGATAAAAGGTACTTAATATCAAGGTTCATAGCTAATTATATTTACCGCAAATTGCCGAATTCTTTTAGTCATTTCATGCTCGACTTTTTTAATCTCTTGTATTCGCTTACTCAGCAATGCTCGAGCAGTGCCGAACACTAAGTCTTCAAAAATGCGGAGACGGAATACTGGCATGTCACTCTGAATAAACTCGAAGTCCTTATTGCGACTGAGAAAGCCGGCAAACGAACAAATAAATACTCCGCAGTCAATTTTATCCGTTTGAAGGGGACCGTTCGTCTGATGAATGATTTGGAATTGATTAGTTGCGGATATATAATTATCTTGGTAAGAAATATTATTATTGTGCAGTGTATGTATATCTTCCCTTCAATTAATTTCCAGGCTGACTTGTCTAGAGCTTTGTTTTTTTTTACGCTGATATTCGTCTACAACATATTGCGAAATCGACTGGAACGGAAAATATGGTTAATTGATAATATGCAATGTACGTGTTTGAGTTTGTAGATATATACTGTAACGAGGCCCCGAAAATACAACGGGAAATATTTTCCGGACTACTCGCCCAATCCGCTAATTATTTCTATTTCTCGTTATACAAAAACAGAGTTCATTTTTACCTACCTGGTGAGCGCCAGCCTATTTATTTAACAAAGGAAAATAGGCAAAACCACGCTGAAAAGGACAATATTGCCTCGCGACTCTATATTCTCAAGGTCAGGGTATCTCGGGTAAATTGATCCAGACAATTAATACACGCGATAATTAAACCATTCACATATTCTACGTTTATTCTTTTACATTTTTACCGTTTCCATTCGTTTCCGTTTATTCCGTAATTCTCGACGTGACTCTCTCTCTCTCTCTCTTAGTATGTTAGATTAATTCAATTCCCTCATACGCAACAATAAATGCAAGGAGACCCGCGCTCACACACACTGACCCTAACCCCACAATAACAACAAATTACCCGTAAGGGTGCTCGGACGCGCGACCGAGAAAACCGGGCGGTATTCGACAGAGCGAGCGAGAGAAAGATACGAGGTACCAACTTTTCGCCGTGTTCCTTGCAGCTCCTCCTCCTCGATTCTTCGACCTTTGGCTGACTCCCCAGGTCCTTCTTGAGTTCTTACGGTTGATGTTCAATGCAGGTTGGCCTTCGATTGGTGAGGGGCACTCTTGACAATAGTTCGCACGCAGGGTAATTAATAAAATCTTAACAACGAGAGAACGCTAACGCGCAACCACACTTGTTGCTCGCTCGACGGAGAGTGTCCGCCAACCCGTGCGGCGGCCTCGATGTTTTCCTCGTTCGGCCGTTCTCGGCTGCCGTCGGACCGCGTCGCCGGCGATCAATACTGCAATGACCACGCCAACGAGTGCGACAAGGAGCAAATGCCGGGTCACGTGGTTCCTCTTCTCTCTCTCTTTACTCGTACACGGTCGCGCGCCGAAGAATTAAACAAAATAACATTGTTCTCTCATTCTAGTTAACAAAATAATCGTTTACCCGCGGCTCAATACATCGCAAAGCTTAAAACTAGACCCTATCTAACACCCCAAGGTCTCCATCTATCTACTGACTCTCCGCCGCGTTGTTATTCTAATTATTCGCTTTGTCTAACGAGCTCTGCCTCGTTACAATACATACGATGAGACAATTGTTATTATCACCAAGCATTAAGCTGTCATAATACTTAATTTCGCGCTGTTTATTATTGATTGCAGCCAAGCACCAGTGATTATTCTCAACATGAATCGGCAGCAGTACTAAATCCTTCTGAAATATATCTACCTGTAACATCGAAAGATATCCATCAATCACTAAAAACTGGTCAACTCGTAAAACAATTTTTAAAAACATAATATTCAATCGATGTATTCACCGTTGCCAACGCATAGCAATGGTCATGAGTCGTCATTGATGCTGAAAGATGCAAAGTTTGGAGGGATTTACTAATGGAACAGTCACGAGCAACTGTTGAAAGCTGATTGGTTTCAATAGCATCATCAGGATCACACATTAAATGCTCAATAGAGTCACTTGAATTGACACGATCACAGTTCGGAGCTTTAAGAGATTTCTGTGCACAAGGAAAACAAATTTACAATGATTGATGTCAATTATTAGAATTATTATTGTTACAAAGAATATTGGTTGCGTGAGAAATACCCCTGAGAATTTTTACCTTTTTAAATTGCTTCATGAGTGATCGACAGGCTGAATTTTTCCTTATTAATGGCACCGATGAATCCTGTAGAGATACATCTTCATCTTCATCTTCATCTCCGTCATCATCTTGCATCTGGAATTCCCAATGCAATCATTACATATTTCTCTGTACGGCTCCAATTCAATATAATAGAAGCTAATTTATTTCACTGTTTCAAATGTTTCCAACAACCTCCAACTGTCCTCGTCGACTAACGTGTCATCCACCTCGAATAATAAGAAAAAAACCATTTTGAGACTGGAACTCGCATGTATCTTCTCCACTGTGGAGATTATAAAAGAATTCACCAGCCTGTTTAAGCTCTTCTCCAGTTTTTTTTTTTTGATGTGGAGAAAATAATCAGTGATGATCACTTTGTGACAGTGTCGAACTCGCTTTTTCCAAGAGGTCGGAGTTACTCGGGCGAGCGCTTCATTCCAAACCTCTCTCGTTTTGGCATCCTTGTAAGAATGATCAAGTCCAACGTGCCGATCAAAAAACGGTTTACATGTCGCCCACACCGATTCAATAGGGTTATACTGAGATTGATAGGGAGGCAACCTCAGTATCCGATGATTCGTTGTCTCTTTGAGCATCTGATCAACAAAGTATTGTTTGGGTTTTTTATGTTCCCTGCACATTTGTAGGAGCGTAGGATTAGTCATTTCGGCCTCGAATTCAATATTGTTGGCAGTAAGCCAATTCTGAAGCTCTTCTTTTCTCCACTGGGTCGTAGGTTGCTTCTCGATCTTGAAAAAAATGTTTTTATTTTTAATATCCGACCGCGACATTAAACAGAGATTCGAACCTCAGTTGTTGATGGTAAAACTTTAAAAAATCTTTATGATTCTATATATCATTTAACGTTAATTCAAGTTAGATATTTGTAGATAATTACATGCAGACCTGCATTTTTGTCTTGCACTGTCATAAATCGATCATAGTAATTAATTAATGTAAATAACTTACCTGAGCAGAGTGCTATGGCGCGTTATCCATAGATATCGGCGATGGTTTTGATAAATTTAGGATCAGCTGCTTGCTCAACCACTTGTAAAATATTTCACAGTTCATATCTTCATGATAATCATCATGGATTTTGGGGTTTTGTTTGCTCCGTCATCTCCGCCAGCGTGCAGGACAATATACCGCGATCCGCAAGATGCTCTGCGAATCGAGCAGCTTCGAGCAGTTTCTGCCAATCCCTAGTCCTACCCGTACCACCAGAGAATGTCCACGTCTCGTCCGTATATATTTCAGAGAGCTGATCTTTAGCTACATGGTTCTGCATGAACTTTATAAGAAAATCTTCTCTTCTGGCGAGGACATGGGGTTGCTGTACGACGTATCTAGTACCGTTCCTTAATTTGAATTCGAAGACCATATCATGCAGAATTTTACGAATGCTTTCGCGTTTGGCACCGAGTGGAATTTTCCGATCTCTGTAACAATAGATAAAAATCATTTCAAGACTATAGTAAGTGGAGTGGTTTTTACCAGTGTCAGCAAAAGTATCTTACTTTATTTCCTCCATCAGTAGTGCAACAGTAATAGAACGACCTATAAATATAAACAGATTCAGTTGACAACCAATAATTAACCTTAAAATTATTGATATAAAAATTGTCAGTACTCTATAAGATATCCAACTAAACCAATAGAATTTGACATGCATTTTTTTTACCGACTGTTATAAAAATATGTACAATTGGGTTGGATATCTTATTGTAGGTAATTATTAATTATGTACATTTGCGCATTTGTACGGAAATGCAGTCTTTATTTGCTTGAGGTCTGCATTATTGTACTCGAGAAAACAAATAAGGAAAAAAAAATTACATTGTTGACTAATATCGTAGATCACTTGTCCTAGTTTATTTTGCATGGCCCCGTTTACATCACGGACTGTTTTCTTCCTCGATCGTAATTTTCCTGGTGTCACCAATTCGTGCCCTTCGCTCACCAGCTTCACATATTTCCTGACAGACTTTTGACAAATTTTCAGTGCTAATGCCGTCCGTTTGCTGAAAGATATGGAAATAAAAAAATTAATATACCGGTAGGATAAAAGGCAAACAGTGATTTTGGCACATTTGATACTTACATTGGGGAATGTCGCGACCTCGTGCTTTCTCTTAATGAAAATATTTAAAAACAGCATAAATTGAATATTGTTGCTGATGATTAAAGCTATTACCACGTTTGTCAACTCTGTTTTTCGTCCAATTAACGAGTCTTTGGCGTTTTTTCGGAGAGTCATTGGTATATATGTAGCGGGGATAGGCGCTAACAATAATTAAATATCTGACTCCATAATTGCACAGTACACTGATTTATTTATATGATACAATGGGTGTACACATGTGCTGTCGAGCTGGGTCGACGGGTGACGTAAGACTGTCGATCAGTCAATGCGCAGTCGAATATCGAACGACTGTGTGCGCGTGTATGTGTGGCGTTGCCGCCACATATATACGCTCCATTTTTTATTATATTAATTATTACCCCATGAATATCCTACAAAATAGATACTTTACACTGCAACTAATATATAAATGTACACGTTAAGCACTAACAATTATACGAAGCATCGAAAACTACAGAAACAATGACAATGAGATAATAAGACGCGCAATAATAAAGAGCCAAAAAAGGATTGCACTTTTTTCTGAAAGTCAATGCACAAGTGATGAATGGTGTGCACAATGTGAGCAGAACATTTTCAAAACATAGCAGCCCCATCGATCTGCATATATCGACTGAGATACTGTGGAAGCAAGCGCGGGAAAATTTGAATAATATGCAATCATTTAGAAACACTGTAAAAAACATTTCAATTTTTATAAATTGGATATGCTATAAGAGGATACGCATTGCATTATTTATGGGTTTTGAAAAGGATTAAAATAAGTAAATAAAAAATTTCATGCCTAAAAATATTTCGATCTTTAAAATTACATGATGGTTTTTACAACTCAGTCAGCTAGCAATGTTGAAAAATTTGTGTTACATGATTATTAAATACACCATGTTACCATATTATGTACAAAATTGTTCAGGATTTTATTAATTTAGGGCTTATGAACTGAGGCCGATGAAAATCATACACTCAACACTTCAATTTTATTATTGATTCCATACCTGTAGCAACAAAATGGAAATATCTAAATTAGAATACGTAATCCGACATTAGTGGATTAACAGTTGTAAATGCATTTTATTGTATAACACTTGCACTCATCAGAATCATGATTGCTTGTTGACATTTGAAAATGTGAATTGAGGTTATGTTGGAAATGTATGGACCTTGTCATGCTCGTACATATTGCCATAAAATGTGTAACGCGGCCCTAACTAATTGTAGAACCGACAGACGACACTACTATCGGCCAATAAAACGCAAAAACCTCCCTCTTCTGCTCATGTGAGGAGGGGCTAACGGCCTATGCTTTCGGACGTTGGAACTCTTTGGCCAGTTTCACTGTATGATTTTCCACTCTCAACTGCAGATTCGAGTTGCTCTATTTTTGTTTCATCCTTTAGTAATGGTGCAGTCTGTTTGGGTAGGAATATATTGAATTCAACATTAAGCGTCAGGATAATGCTTTGACCATGGGGACCCTTCTGTAAACGTTTCACTTCTTCTAAGATATTCATCAGATATCTCTAATTCCGCCATCGTTTTCAGTGGCAAGAACTCTTTGAATTGAACTGCCTCTTTGATTGTCGAGAAATCCATTTTTTCTCTACTGCAACAGTATTGAACGAAAAGTGATTATTGTATATGACAAGTAAGAGACTCGTTTGCCGTACTTACACAAATCTGACTTAGTACAATAAAACACAATTCCTATTGCTGCACACTGGATATACAATTTACTCTGAGTTTTTAGTTTTGAATCGCAAGTGATCAGGACACTGCACACTCTGGAGTCTTTAGCCGTCTTTCTCCCCCACTCTCACAATTGACGGCGCATGTGAAGAAAGCCCCCTCTACTATAAAAACCAGTTTCAAGGCCAAAACTTTCACTTTGCACTAATCTCATTATTGATTCTGGATTTTTTCTCTCTCAATATAATCAGGTATAGATCTGCACCACTACTGAGTCCTATAAACTTAGAGCCTTAGAGCCTAAAAACACATGAATGTGTGGCAATAGTGATTAAGTTGCGCGTGCTGCTAATATATTTTTTCTATAGAAAAAGGCCGAGAAATTCACAGCTCTCTCACAGCCACATTTTAGTATTTTTTTACATGAATAAAATATTTCAAGATGTGACGCGGCAAGTCGATAGTGCTTGGTCGCGCACAAGGGGTTTTACGGTCTGTCTAGGTTGTAATTATTATTTGATAATTACCTTGAGTTCTTGAAAATATTATAGTTGGGAGATGGTAGAAAAGAGTGTATATTCCGTAATTTGGATCGACAAGAGAATAAACTGTATTCAAATACCGTTAGTCATTTGATACACGGCTGAACTTTCACCTTGACAGACTCGATACGGAGCAAATATATCGGTTAGTATAGTACAAGATGGGTAAGATAGAGACTCGATACAATCGTTAAGTAAAGGAAATAATTCTACGGATAGTGAAGTGAACAAAAGTGTGTAATTGAGTACTCTCAATTACACACTTTTGTTCACTTCACTACTGAGTTCTCTCTCTCTGTCTCGCTCTCTCTATAGTTATTTAGGGATATTTAGTTGAACTGCCACGGAATGAACACGCTGCAAATCACCTGACCAAGCAGCTGAATGTATGATCAGGGGCTTGATGATTGCTTTAGAAGGACATGCACTCTTCTAAACTGTCCTCAGGAAGAAAAGCTCTGACACAACACCTGTTGAAGAGGTTATGTCGGTGAAATCACAGGTTTCTTTTTGATCGGGTGTACTAGGAATTGCAGGGCTATAGGCTCTTGGAATTGTACACACGAAGATTCTATAGGCCACACTAGTAAATTAGGTGCCTTTTTAATTACAGTTCAGGCTAACTGGACTTAGCAAGAACTAACGCTAATCACAAGAGCAACCGGCTCGATCACATTATGACACAAGAATGCCGTGCGTTGCTAGTAGCTATAAGGGCCACCGTGTTTCGGCCATCGTAGAGTGAAGGGCAGCTCTCCTAGTCCCAGGAGTTGGACAATTCGCGCGGGGAAAAATTGCACTCCGCTTCACAATGTATAAAAATCAAATAAGGTCTCTCCCCTGTATTGGTAGAAACCGCCATTTTATTTTCCCTATTCACACTTTGTGTGTGCATCAAAAATCAATGCCATATTAGTGATTCTAAATACGAAAAGGGACATTTGGAGAAATCAAAGTGATGTGTTCATATTAAAAGAATAATTCTATTCACAAATATGTTTCTATACTTATCTAAATACTTTCATAATGTTCGTTATAAAATTATGAGTAAACTGTTACAAACAATATACATATATGCAACTAAAAATGAGTTCCTGGTCATAGAACGCCTGCATGATGACAGTAGCCCGCAGTTCATATCAATTGTGATTCATCCAGAATAATATCATGAGTAAAAGAAATTGATTTATCTTTTCTGTCTGTCAGTGAATAAGAAAATACTCACGCATTACCATTAACGTCGGCAATTCTCGATTCTATTCTGTTCACTTGACTGCTTCCACTCGTAGTTGTCGCTTAAACAAGTTCGTGGCAGTTTTCCTGGACTCAATAAAATCAGCTAAAAGGGCTAGTCGTGAACACGGGGAAAACGAAGGAAGTGAAATGCAGGGCAGGGGGTGGGAGAAAGAAGAAGGTCAACTGGAATTGGAGGGATGAAAGGATAGTAGAAGGGAGGGAGTACACATAACTGGGATATGTGATGCAAGCGAATGGAGGGCAAGAAGCACAGGTGGAGAAGAGAGTAAGGAAAGCCGCAAAGGTGATGGGGCAAACGTGGGGTGTAGGGAAGAGAGCATTTGGAGATGACTGGGGAAGAAGGTTGTGGCTGCTTGATAGGCTGTTTGATAGGCTGATATGGCCGGTGTTGACTTATGGGGTGAAAATCTGGGGATGGGGAAGGAGAGAGGAGGTGAAAAGGGTGGAAGAGAGATTTCTGAGGTGGATTCTGATTGTCAAAGCGGGTGCCGGGATACTAGGTAAGAGAAGAACTACAGAGGGATGCGTTAGAGTGCAGAGCGGGAACAAGAGCCTGGGGTTATGAAAGAAAGGTTTTTTTTCTGGGTAGGTGGAAATCTTCAGGAAGACCCTAGGCAACCCGTGTTCTAGGAGTGTGGGATTTTACCCACTAAAACCACCTCCTGTCGTTTCTGCCTTGTGTGTTGCCCCCGTGGGACCGCCGTCAGGCATTACTACGCGGGGCAAGAGATCGGCAACGGCCGCGTCTGGTTTTCGTCTGGCTCACGTCTTTACTGTTCTTCTACGAGCAACTTCTTCAAGACTTTTATTGCAAAGTCTTTAATACTGTTTCATGTGTCTGCTGCATCGAGCATCAGTTCCACGATGTTATCCGGAGTGATCCTTGCGCTAAGATGCTCCTGAAGCTGGTCTCGCTCGTTGTATAAACGTGGGCAAATAAAAAATACGTGCTCTGCGTTTTCAACCACGTTGCAAGCTGGGCAGGCCTCACTGTCGTCCAGCTTAAATCGGTGGAAGTATTCCCGCAAGCATCTATGGTCCGTTAGCATTTGCGTTAGGAAGCCCCCCCCCCCTCCCCCCACCATGCCTGCGGGTGACCCACGCCTCGAGCGACCGGATCAGACGATGTGTCAAAGAAGTCCGATGATAGATCTCTGCGTCTCTTTTATTTTAATGCCGTCTTATTTAATCACTGGCTTGTCCGGTGGGATATCTTCATGCGAGGATCCAGCCGTTGATGTTGTCGTGGTGTGTCTATCGATTGTCGTCGGCGATTCCGCGGACGAAACGATTAATTTACAGTACAAAATTCTTACGTAAACGCGGAAAATTAAACATAATATAATTAACAAACTAAATAGCGCAAAACACGATACGAAAAACCGACGCTCCTGGCCTCAATTATGGTCAAGCGCATAATTCTCGTAAAAACAACTCTATTTAACGAAATTAGGAATAAGACGCTAGACGTGGCCTCGCGCCACGTCACAATATACTCTTTTATTCTACTGCTACTGATTGTTCAAATCGCGACGCATTATCACGAGAAACTTACAAGCAAGGCACTTGTCGACTTGTTTGAGAACTGTAAGACGTGTGAGGGTCTGTATGACTTCCTTGGGGTGGGTTCAGAAAACGGACAGAAATTCCTTTTTCGAAAATCAATTAATCTACGCATATGCTCAAATTGGTAGGTTTGCAGACTTGGAACTGTTTCTTTCCGGTCCAAATACGCGGATATTCCGAAAATTCGTGACAGATGCTTCGATGCTAAGCTATACTTGTCGGCCGCACTTTGTAACGAGACAAGCCTCATTTATTGCGCGTCTCAATAAATGACATGTCACGTCAATGGGTAATTGGCCCTGACGAAATTAATTCAATCTCACCTTATTAAATTCGAACAACAATCTTTGTCGGGCGCCAGGTTAGGCCTCACCCCCAACCGCAACAGGAGAAATTCACAAAAAGTCTGAAAACGCGAAATAGAAATGACAACACCGCGAGCTGTCATTCAGCCTCGTCGACCGCGTCTCAGGAATCTATCACCACCCAGCCAGGATTCAACGGGAAAAACACGCCTAAATACCACCAAATGTTACTGAAAACTTATGCACTCACCATCGCAATCCCTCGTTGGCCCAAAATCAATTATATTTAACCTTCAATCCAAATTATCCAACTGGCAACAGCTCGCTTATAACCGATTGATATCAAGTTTATTATGGCTTTTGCTAATTCTTATGCCATTACAGAACATATCAACTATTTGGAGAAAAAAATCATTCTGTGTATGGAATCATAAAACTCACAGGAACTAATGATGAGAGGAGCTTTCTCTGGTTTTGGAATTAATAATTCTGCTGGTGAAGGTGAAGAAACGTCCAATCATTGGTAATGATTTGATTGTTATCAGAAATTTGTGTATAATTCAAACGGAAAATTCAACTACATATCGCAGTATAAATTTCAAGCGTACTCAATACGAGTGCCTGTGTGCTTAGAGCACGCAGAACTCGTTAATTGTACATAGCTTTATAATATTTTTAACATACAAAAAACAACTAAATATAAATGGTAATGATATCTCATTATTGCACTCCACATATTTTCACGATAGTAGAAACAACAGAATAAACTTTCCAAGTGAAAAGGTAAAGTATAAGTGCGAGAGAGACCGACAGATAATACGCGCGAGCATTTTTTTTGTTACATTGACAATTGATGAAATAATACCCTTTCAACCGATGAAATCGACGTTTAAAACTTCCTACTGTGCTTTTGAGATATGAAACGCCGATTTTACTGCACAATCGTGCTGTTTTTTTTCTAGAATTAGAGTTCCGTATTCTTCTCCGCTTAACTGTCGCAACTCAGGGACTGGAGACTGCAATTTCCACGATGAATTGTCTCTATATGAGAGACGATACGTGCAAGAGGAGACATGAGACTCTGTGCCTGAGTCTGCTATCACCAGAGTCGTCGATTTGAGTCGCTCACTTTCTGTCGGTCAGAGTTTGAATTCTTTGTTTGTTCGTTTGTTTTTATTTTTTTGAATTATTCACGCCCGCGATTTAGATTGGTTTGACGTTTTGCTGGTCAGAAGGTTGTTTGGATTTTTTTTCATTTCAACGCCTGCGTTTGCGATTAGTTTGGATTATAAAAAGTTGTTTTTTACATAAAAAAACTTATTTTTCAACAAAATAAAAGAAAATAGCTTTAATTCTTTATTGCAAGATACCTAAGTATTTCGTTTCTAAAAATATCGCGGCCGGCTTCAGAGCAGAACCTTCATTGGATATTTTGTAATTGGGAGAACTCATCGCTGTTCAAATGCTCGCCGCAGCAATCGAGAATCAGCGAAAGGCTTGTCGGCGGCCGACTAGCGACATCCGACAGCAAACGACTTTTAGCTCGCAGGGTAGTGTGATGAGGCTTTCAAAAAGGGTCAGCCAGAACGGAGCTGTGAGCAATCCAGTTATAATAGAGTGGATAGAATAGAAATCTACTATAAATCGTACGATAAATCAAATTCCCCCACCCTCCCCCCCAAACCACATAATAAATATATGTCTATTAAACTTCTAACCTATGTATTAAATGGTTTTCTGTGCAGAGTTGAAAGTGTTGCTGTAGGCTGAAAACCACAACAACAAACTAATATCTGTACTCATTGGCCGTGTAAACGTGGTATATAGTTCAATATCATTTGTGCATTTCTAACGATCAAATTCACTCCACAACAACAAACTAATATCTGTACTCATTGGCCGTGTAAACGTGGTATATAGTTCAATATCATTTGTGCATTTCTAACGATCAAATTCACTGAAACCAGTGGGTTATATTTTGGAATATAATTTGTATTTTATTCGGTACTTACTTGGCCCTGGCTGGAGAAAAATGTAGGGAAGGTAAATTCGTTATGAATAAAATGACTCGAACAGTTATATTTCGTTGAATGACTATTTGGCCAGAAGGGCTTGAAAATTTATTTATTTAATTAATTAAACGTGGCGTGAGATACTCGTTGTAGAGGTAAGGTGACTTACAATGCGTCGAGAATATTCAAATTGACGGGAGTTGACCTGGCTGGTCTGCGAGGATGACGTTGATATCTCGGTGAATACCTCTGCGACCTCGTGGAACCTCATGATGCGGTGGATTCTCTCTGGGTTCGATGAGACCCTCGTGTTCTGGTATTATCCCAGATTACTCGATGGAAGAGAGCGCGTAAGATGGCTGAGCGCGCTCAAGGTAGGTGAACACGTTGTCACTTGAGCCGACGGGGCAAGATTTTGCGACGAGCACACCGAACTTAAGTCGTATCTGAGTTTTTCTCTTCGGTCGTTAATCAGGACTTTTCCAGGCCCTCAACAGGATTGTCGAAGCTCTTCTCCACGCTCTGAGTCACTCCAAGTAACTCTTGGCTTCCGTTTTATGAGATTTCTCTGGATGAATTCACGAGAGCAAAGTTTCACGTCTTTCGTTGTCGCGTGTCAGTCCACAAGTGTCCGTGCTGTGCGCGCGCGCGCACCGTCTTTTTCGTGACGGACAGGGCCGTAATGCTCTGAGGGACTCTCCCCGGGGAAATTGAATCGCCCCAGGGACGGTCACTTCAAGACCGGGCGGGAGAATTCGAACCCGCCTTGTCTCATCACCAACTCAATTTCTTTAGTGAGGTATACTTTAGGATTCATAATTATTTTTCTTTCGCCCTGCTGCATCATAACTTTCTCACCAGCTCATTTTTTCACCAACTCAATTTCTTTAGTGAGGTATACTTTAGGATTCATAATTATTTTTCTTTCGCCCTGCTGCATCATAACTTTCTCACCAGCTCATTTTAATATTCCGCACTCCAATTTGTTGTTTTTTAGTTGGAATTTCTGTTGACGTATCATTTGAGGTTACATTCCTACACTAAAAGCGATAACACATCCGTACACCAACCAACAAGTGCTTAAACAAGATAAGTGGCTGAGGGAGGACAAGCTCGAGTGCAGTGAACAATTCGGTGAATTGGTGAAACAGGCCGATTCCATTGAGAGCAGATACTCATAACAAGGTGATCCAACATTTTGCTGAGATTGGACAGTCCGAAAATATTGTTTTGTACGCCCAAAAGATCTTACACAACAGATTACATTCTCCTATTATGAAATGCCATAAAAATCAACCCCGATCAAGCCGGCGTCTTTGCGCAGATGCTCGTGCAGGACGACGAGCCTCTCGCTGACATCAATCAGATTGTGGATATATTTACGGCCTTTCTCCTCGTAGCTCTGAAGAACAATCGCCCGAGCGAAGGAGCTCTGCAGACGCGTCTGCTCGAGATGAAATTGATGTCGGCCCCAGAAGTGGCTAAAGCCATTCATAGCAGTCAGATGTTTACCCACTACGATCAGAAACACGTTACTTATGTGTGTGAAAAAGCCGGACTGTTGCAGCAAGCCCTGAAACACTACATCGATTTTCATGAAATTTAACCCATCATTGTGAATACGCACTTGTTCTCGGCCGACAAGTTCGTAGATTTTTTCGGCACTCTCTCGATCAAGGACTCTCTCGAGTGTCTCAAGGCCATCCTCAACCGCAAATAGTCATGAAAATCTCCAAATTTGTGTTCAAATCGCGACGCATTATCACGAGGAACTTACAACCGAGGCACTTGTCGACTTGTTTGAGAACTGAGTCGTGTGAGGGTCTGTATGACTTCCTTGAACGCATTACCTCATCTAGTTAGAACAAATAAGTTCAATTTAATGACATCCAGGTGGCTTGTGAAATTGCGAAGATCAAGGAAGTGAAGAAGATTTTTCATGAGAGCCACGGCTACAATGCCGAGTTCAGATGGAATTATTTGAAAAAGAAAAAAAAAATAGTGTGCACGGACCACACAGCAGAAGTGAAACTTCTTTTGTTAAATAAGATTAGACTATATGTCTCGTTCTCGATGATAACTATGTAGTCATGCTTGTCATGCCTAAATTCACAACGTTTATACCGTATTGGTATTTATTTAAAAAATTTAGCGCCGTGAAGGCTGCCTATTATGGCCTGGGGTGCCTTCTATTGTTTCTAATTCATATTGTTTCGTTGTGCCAATGCATCAAGACGTTTTCTGCATAAATTTAAAGATTTTATTTCAATAAAATCGGAAAAAATTATGCCAGACCATAAGAAAAGGAAGCGATCGAGATCCCGCTCACGAGAGAATCGTCACACCCGTCAAAAAACCGACGAAAAATACGCTCAATTGCAAAATCAAGTTAATAATATTACAAAGATGGTCGAGACATTGGTAAAAGTTCAACAAGAATTAAGACCTACCATCCCTACCAACCAAGATGTGGCAAATGATAAAACAGTCGGTAAGCAAGTATGTTTTTTCTCTTCATCTTTCCACACGAAAGTTGAAGGACGCGACCCACACGGTCGTGTCAGCCCATACGGCATCTATAGCCCACACGGCAAACAGCCCAATCGGCACATAGTCCACGCGACACATGATCATATATAAAAAAAAAAAAGAGCCTGAAATATACATTTTGTGCCCCGTTCAGGTATCACAGGGACTCAGGACGTGCAACCAGTTTCCCAAGATACTGACGCAGTGACGATAATCAAGGAAATCTTCTTGGAAAATACTCACAAAGATAAGTCGGGTAATAAGACTGCTCTCAAGGCTCTGGGTCTAGATCCTAATGACACAAAATTAAAAAATATTAAATATCACCCTGAATTGAAAAATACATGGTTAAAGTGGACTACTGCTCTCAAGGCTCTGGGTCTAGATCCTAATGACACAAAATTAAAAAATATTAAATATCACCCTGAATTGAAAAATACATGGTTAAAGTGGACAACAGAGGGCCTCCCTGGGAAGAATAAAAAAGAAATTTTGGAAATGTATAACCGGAAAGGAGAATTCTATGTCGAAGGACCTAAACTTAACCTTGAGATCATTGGATTGCTGTCAGACATTGGCAAAAAAAAGGGACCAACATTTTTTGGAGACTCAAAATTGCGTCGGGACGGCAATAGCAGCCCTGGGTGCAGCAGTTTCTCTGGTTTTGGAGCCTCCAGAAGACGGTGTCGATGAGGATGTCCTCACAGACTATATTAGTCACGCCGGACAACTTTTGACAGATGTTTTCTACCAACAATCAGTGGCTCGAAAATCTTTCATCACGCCACAATTGAACAAAAATGTCAAACCACTAGTCGACACGATGCGATCTGCAGAATGGCTCTATGGAGACAACCTGAAAGACAGAGTCAAGGACATCAAGGAAATCGAGAAAGCTTGTGTCGACATAAAGGAAAAACCGCCACCAAAATAACCAGCTAAGCCACGAGAGTCGGGAAACGGGAAATACCCACCGACGAGCTATCGTCAGGTGGGTCAACATCAACGGTACCGTCCAATGCGTTTCAAAAAATCGCAAAAATACCCACAGAACTCGTCCAAGCCCACGCCGCAAACGAAGAACCAGTCATCATCGAAGAAATAATTGAGGTACAGAAACCAGCCGGTCGACTGAGATATTTCGTGGAAAATTGGGGAAAAATAACCTCAGATAAATTTATTTTAAGTTGTTTGACGGGATACAACATCCCTTTTGAGACAATACCGCTCCAAAAACATCCTCCTAATGAACCAGTTTTATCTACGGATGAGTCAGAGGCGATTGAATTTGAGATTTTTAATCTTTTAAGGAAGGGAGCCATCGAAAAATGCACAGAGTGTGAAGGCCAATTTTTATCATCATATTTTCTCATTCCGAATCGTTTTATATTTAATCTTAAAAAATTAAACAAATTTTTAAAACCAGTACACTTTAAACTTGAGGATATACGAGCAGCATTGGGTCTCCTATCTCGAGGCGATTATATGGGATCCTTGGATCTCAAAGATGCTTATTTCCTAGTACCAGTGCACGAAAACTATAGAAAATTTCTCCGGCTTAAGTTCAAAGGCACATTATACCAATTTACCTGTCTACCCTTTGGCTTAAGCACCAGCCCTT
This sequence comes from Macrocentrus cingulum, assembly GCA_002156465.1. Lineage (NCBI taxonomy): Eukaryota > Metazoa > Arthropoda > Insecta > Hymenoptera > Braconidae > Macrocentrus > Macrocentrus cingulum. The sequence continues at coordinate 1,720 of MVJL01001611.1, read as the reverse complement.
ATATTTTTACTAAAATAATGAAAGCGGTAGTAAACAGTCTAAGACTTCGAGGAATGATATTAGTATTATATCTAGATGATTTTCTTTACATTGAAAAGTCCAAAACTAAGTGCAATAAAAATATAAATGAGGCTATAAACTGTCTCGAACATCTGGGGCTGTTAATTAATTATCCGAAAAGTGTACTAGTGGCCGAACAGAGGTGCAAATATCTCTCGGATTTATTATTGACTCTATCAACTTCACAATTAATTTAACAGATAAAAAGTAAAATCAAATAAAGCATCTCTGCAGCGATTTTAATATAGGTAAAGCATATAAAATACGCAAATTTGCTGAATTTTTGGGAGTCTTAACATCGGCCTGCCCGGCCGTAGCCTATGGTTTTATCCATTGCAAGCGTTTAGAGAGACAAAAATTTCTCTGCTTAAAATTTAATGGTGGAAACTATGAGGGTAAAATGTTCATAACAAAACCTATGAAGGAAGACCTAAACTGGTGGAAAATTAAAAAGGGTCAAACCCAATTAGAAGGATATCATGGCAAGCTCCATCACGAAATCAACATTAAAACAATACGAGTGTAGTTTAAAACTTTGGTGAAAATTTACTCAGTCAAACAAGCTAGATATTTTTCGGACTCAAACCACGGATATAATTACCTTTCTGAACCATCGTTATAGAGAAGGAGCAAGCTACGCTACATTAAATACTACTCGTTCGGCAATCTCTCTCATATCGTCATACGATATCAACGAAGATGGGCTGATTTCGCGATTCTTAAAAGAAGTTTACAAAAATAGACCGTCTAACCCGAAATATTCTACAACTTGGGACGTAACACCAGTACTAAATTATCTAGAAAAACTTGAATCACTCGACAAATTGAAATTGAAAGAAGCAACGGAGAAAGTAGTAACTCTCTTAGCGCTGATAACAGCCCAACGCCTCTAAACCTTGGCATTAGTAAATATTGATAATATAAGAGAAAGCGCGTCTGCAATATATATAAAGATTACTGATCAAATTAAAACCTCTAAGCCCGGTGCAACTCAACCAGAATTAGTACTCCCCTTCTTTAAAGAAAAACCAGGCCTATGCGTAGCTTCTATGATTTTAGATTATATAAAAATTACTGAACCATTAAGAAATAATACAAAAAATTTATTTATTTCAACAATGAAACCCTACGGGGCAGTATCCGCGCAGACCATAGGTCATTGGATTAAAGATATGCTTAAAAAAGCAGGCATCGACACAGACCAATTTACGGCATATACTACCCGCCACGCAGCGGTGTCCAAAGCTCATAGCCGAGGAGTCGACACTGCAGTGATTAGAAAAAGTGCTGGATGGTCAGCGGGTACACAAACTTTTGCAAAATTTCATAACCGACCAATTCAAGGTCCTAATGACCAGTTTGCGCGAGCTATTCTAGAGTAAATCTAGTTAATAAGTCCTGTTATCTTTTTCATGTTAAATCTTTTAATAATAAATAATAATAATAATAAAAAAACACTTGAATACACATATTCAAAGTTTTTAGATGAAATCACCAGGATAGATCTAAAAATCTACGTAGTTATCATCGAGAACGAGACATATAGTATAATTGATAGATCAAACGAGCCTGCCGAAGGCGAGCGAAGTTTGATCAAAATTATACGAAATGTGTCGTTCGAAGATGATAGATTCTCCCCCCCCCCCCCCCCCCCCCCCCC